>JACXGJ010003403.1:0-54141 GCA_016801105.1 Esox niger
TGTGGACCTCCCCTCTCCCACCCTGTGGACCTCCCCTCTCCCATCCTGTGGATTTCTTTTCCCCCAGCAGTAGTGGCTGACTACCACACCCACAGTATCCAGAGAAGGGGCACTCGATCCTGGGTGACCCACTACCAGGAGCCTGGCCGCGCCCACCACCTCCAGGAGAGGCCAAGGGGAAAGCTCGCCAAAGGGGAGTCGATTTCCCTGCCCTCCTCCCCCCTGGTCCCTCGCCAGTCCTTCGCTCCCTCGCACATGAGCACCAAATCCCCAGGTAGTGGAACAGCTGTTCTGCTGAGAAACACTTTGACACACACACACACACACACACACACACACACACACACGCTTTCACACACACACAGTCATTGACACAGGGGCGCACACAGAGGGACGGACAGAGAGATGAACCGCAAAAACACAAACATGGTTTCGTTTTCTTTTACTTTTCCCGATGCTACGATCGTTGTTAGCCAAGCGACGCGTCCCGCTCTCGGTCGTCTTCATCATAATGTTCTGTTCAGTAGGCTGCTTGGCTGTAAGAGGCCATTGGGTACACTTTGTGGAGATTAGGTTGTGATTGCTCTGCCTGGTTTCTCGTCCCAGTGGGTTTATATCACGGTCGGTGAATGCCTATTGATTGATTCGAGGCTAATTACACAGCCAGCTCTTTATTTCCCCCGGGAGATATTGCAGATTATAATCCAAATATTCTTGTTTGACATACTGTACGTCAATAATAACAACAACTCACAGTATCCCCAGAGACTGAAGGCTGGAGAAGAATTAAGATGACTAGCACTTTAATAACTCAAGTCACTGGCATTTTAAATACTTTTACCACACTGTTTTTATTAATTTTTGTGTGTTTATTTTTTAACAGTGCAGTGGCGACTCTAATGCCAATATAGGTTAATACTGGTTTGGTCTACAGATGAACCTCCTGTCCACTTACCAGGCAGTTTGTGCTAGGGACCCAGCCCGAAGATCGTGTCTTTGTGTTCTAGCTTTGGAACACTAGGTGGCAGTGTGCAACAAGCTGTATCTCCGCAGTATCAGTGTGGACTTTTACCAAAACACACACAGAAAGACACACACAGACACAACACACACAGACAGGACACATACAGACAAGCGTGTTGCTGATATTTGAACCGATTTCATCCGAGTTTATGCTGCACTGCATGTATCTGAGCATATGTTGGTTTCATCCAACTCGTGGGAGAAATTCAATTTCAGCCACTGCAAATCCCATCTGGAAGAGTTTAATCTGTCTTTATTTTTCTCTCTCTATTTCTCTCTCTCTCACTCCCCCCCCTCTATGTTTCTCTCTCACTCTCACTCTCTCGCTTTCTCCTCCCTTTCTTGTTCCACTCCACATCACACTCTTTCTCCGTGGCTCTTACTGAAGGTCTCTACAGGAAGCAGGAGTATGCGGAGAGTCCTTCTTTTCCCGGTGATGCCTTCGTCTTTGCTCTGAACAACAGGCAGGCTTCTCAGAGAGGTGAGTGTTGGTGTGAGAGTTGCGTCGGGGTGTGTCTGCTCAGAGGGCTTTACATAAGAGGTGAAGGTGTAACGCTGAAAGACTGACGGAGGAGAGAGGAACGAAGCAGATATAAGAGGAAACATCTCTGTGTAGGTTAAAGTCAATGGGTTGCTGCGGTGCTAACTTGTTTGCATCCAACACATGTTGCCATGGTTCTAGAGTTCTCTTAGTACTGTGTGTGTGTGTGTGTGTGTGTGTGTGTGTGTGTGTGTGAGTGTGTGTGTGCCCGTTTGTTCACACGCAGGGCGTTTGGGCATTTCCATGCCCTGCCTTAATAACAATGAGTTTAAATGCCTGACGGCTCCTGCACAGCTGTCTGTGCTGAGAGGCTGGAGAGGCTGGAGAGGCTGGAGAGGCTGGAGAGGCTGGAGAGGCTGGAGAGGCTGGAGAGGCTGGAGAGGCTGGAGAGGCTGGAGGCTAAACCCTCAGGCGTCACAGACTGTCTTCAGTCTCCTCCCGTCCCTCTTCTTGCCAAGCCCCTCCCCTCTCCCTCTGCTTTGCATATCCAGGGGCTACGGCATGCTGGTACATTTACTCTGTGCCGTAATTTTTACAAACTCTGTTAAATGTGCCTTCTTGGAATGTGTCAAAAGTCCCACACGGGGTCAGAGAGTTGTGAATATGATTTATCATATTATAAACGGGATTTATTAGTAAGCATTCAAAATCAGCCTTGATTTAGATTGTATGCATTGTTTTTAAACACGCCCTGAAGGCTGGATTTGAATGCATGGATTCATTATGGATTCTTTATCTGTGGTGAGAAATAAGTTGGGCGCTGGAGATCAATGGATGAGAATGGCTGATATTGATTCTCTTTCTCTCTTCATGGGCATGGCATTTTGAAAAACAACAGATTTTACTTCATGATAGAAGTCTTGATTCAATTTCAAAATCTTATTGCAGTTTAATGGTTTAGTAGTAGCTTAATTACATTAAATAGCTTTTATGATGATGATGATTGCATTGTTCCATCAGTAGGTGGATTACAACCACCATGTTACCCCCAATTAGGCAGTGAGTCTTAAAGGGTCCCCAAAAATCATGTGTTATGTCATCTATGTGCCAATTTGTGCCTCATGTCAGCCAAAGCTTCTTGCTTTCAAACTTCAGTTATTATAGATTCCTGGCTACCTGAGGTATGATTCTACACAAATAAACAAAATATAGTGTTTTGTTAATTTCAAAAGTCCCAGACTACATCTTTCATTCAGGTTTGTCTGAAATGGACAATCCCTCCAGGATTCCAATTAGATTTTTTGGGGGGATTTCTTCAGGTTAAGATGCTTGAAGTATTTGCACGGCAATATGCAATGATATTTGTCCAGTTGGTTGGAAAGTGATATTTTACAGTGAATGTGTGATGAATGGTTGATATTTTGAGCTCTGTTTATGTGCTGTTGCGATCTGTAGGTTTAATGTAATAACAATGCAATTACTTTAGTATTTGATTCAGTGATCGGTCAAATATGTAATCACTCGAATAACATGCAGGGATATTGGTTTAACAAAAATATCTGGGATTGCAACTATAGCAGATTCCTCTGAGGACAGAATTTCTTCAATCCTTTAGAAACATATTTACCTATTATTTACCCATTATTTTGTTCACTATGACAAAACCTGAAGGAATGCTTAGGGGACCTGGGTTCATTTCCAATATTAATATCCTCATCTATTGAGGTCCCTGTTTTTCTCATGGTGCCAAAATCTGTGCATTATAATGAAAAGAACCATCAAGCAACAACTGTTTAACTGAGGGAAGTTTTCGGTATGTTTTAAAACCAATTTTTGTTTCGCAGTTTGACTTCAGCTCCAGTAACACTTACATAAGCAGCCAAATGTAATGTAGCCCAACAAAATACAGGTCACTGGAGTCCCTAAAAGTTCCAATGAACTTTGTGGAAACATTAAAGTGCTCTAAGGGTCAATACGGTTTTACATAGAACGGTCACCCCTTCAGGAAACCTTCAGGAAACCTAATTTTCTTCTGTGTACACGGCACAGTCCAGTGGGCCACCAAACACCAAAACATAGCGTGAGTATATGTAATGTTTCCGTTTGTTGATGAGAATATCAGAGAGTTCAGAGCGTGATGTCACATTCGTATCAGAGTGCTTTAACCATTTCACCTCCACACCCCTAACCGTGCATTAGGCTGCTCACCTGCTTTCTCTGTTCTCCTCCGTCAGCTTTTCAAATGTATTTTAGCTTGTGAGGGTGAGCTGTGGTTTGCAGACAGGTTGGTTAGATTTATTTAATCACTGGAGAGGCTTTCAGCATGAGAAGTAAGTCTGTGGTGCTTATCTCTGGAAAATTGTTTTCCAAGTTCAAATAACCTATTCAGCAAAGTGAAAATAACCCATTATTATAATTTTATTCTCATTCAAAAACTTAATGGTTACATTTAGATTTTCACAAGTGGGTTGGGTTTGAATGTTAAACGCCCGTCATTGACTGAAATAGAAATAATCCGCATAAAACCAGAACTGGTAAAGCATCTCTTTGCATTATTACACCATTCATAATCTTCCATGAGGGATTTTTAGATCCTCTTCAAATAAGGTCTGTGTTTCCTGTACAGAGACATTACACAAAACACAAAGGGACTTTTATCAATATTGTCTCAATAAACAAATATATTTTTTGTACGGTTAATTGAAGCTAATATGTTGACCAACGTCACCTTGTGACCACAAACTAGTTGAATCCATATTGTTTCAATGTTGAATCTATATTTGAAACATCCAAGGATAAAAAATATCAACCGTAATGTTCTTATCTCAGCCAGCACTGAAAACAAAGAAATTAGGGTAAAACATATACGCAGACCCGATACTTATGTCATAGTTATAACCAAACTTCAGCATTTGCTTGTTGTCAACCAAACACATTGCTACTTTGATAACACAAAAAATATGCTAATAACCTCCAAAATCCAAGAGTGAAGTCTATTTTACGATCTAATGTCACAGCTTTTGTGTATTCAAGGAACGTATAGGGCCACAGTGAGCTACTGTAAGTATACATTATTTCTATTGCAATCAGAGCCATTGTGCATGTTGAATATTGTCATGTCCTCGCAGGGTAGGCCTGCCATGCCAGTGAGATCTCCCTCATTTAGAGCATGGATGCCTGTTACTTTTTGTTATTGCCCTCACCTGTGTTCCTTGTCAGCATCCCTATTATAGTTTCTCCTTTCCTCATGTGTCTTGTCGGCGGTCATTTATTGGATTCTTTCTTCCTGTGTTACGTTGCTTTTGTTTTCATGTTGTGTTTTTTTTCCGTTCTCAAGTTCTGTTCCATTTGAGTTCTGGTTTTAGAGTCCTCTGTTCTCCCCATGCGTAACGTTAGAAAGATGACCTGCAAAATTGCAGCTCTGTGGACTTCTTCGTAATTGCTGTAATCTACGCAGAATCTAAAACGTCCTCGATGATAGAAATATTTGTTTTAACGTAATCTCAGTGGAGTTGTTTGTGCTACGGCATAAAGTGCAGTGATAAACTGTTATTCTGTTGTATTGATTCTGAACATCTGACATTGTTTACCAGTTGTAACTTTACTGGTAATGTGTGTAGTCGTCTGTCTATGCCTGTGTCTGTGTCTGTCTGTGATTATGAGCCTGTTGTGTGATCTCTGCTGTGTAGGAGAAGTGCTAGTGCCTGCCCTTCATTTAACCAGTCAGCTCATTTTATTATGACCCCGGGTCTGAGACATGAAAGCAGTTGAGTGACTGTAAGCGGGAAACCGAGGGCAGATATGCCACCCGGGGTGGTGGCCACGTAGATTTCTTATTTATTTCCTGTATTATATCATGTCAGTGGTTCGTTGTAATGAGTTAATGGATGGTGTGAGTGTCCAGGAGAAGGGACAGTCATAAGGACAGAATGAGGAAGTTGCTGTGGGCTCTTGGGGGGGGCGGGTGTTGACAGTGAACTGGTGGAGGGAGGGTGGGCGTGGAGAGGGTGAGTTGTTGGAGAGATGGAAGAAGAGACGGAGGAGGAAGAGGTGTCTAAGCCCAGAAGGGTTCCAAATAAAGACTAACGAGCCGTGTATCTTAACCCTTCCTTCACTACCAGAACCCGTGGCTTTAGATTTCAGCCGATCAAACAACAGCAACTCCTCAGTGTAGTGGAGCCATGTGGAACGCCCCCATACGCCTGGGTCTCTACGGGGGTGTAGATGAGTTGGAGGTCGCGGCGTCAGGCCTGTCTCTCTGATGTGTGGACGCGCTGCTCGTCTCGGCCCGGTCCGCGCGGGCGAGGCTGCTTGCTTCGGCGCGGTTGAGGCGTTGCGGAGGCGCCTAGCCCTCTCCTGGAGGCCAGCGCTGAGCTGAGCTCATTGAGATTCTATGCCCGTCTCCCAAACCAACTGGGAGCACACACACGTCGGTGCGCACACAACACACACACACACACACACACACAGCTTTCTTAGTCGTGCAGCCAGGGACCGAGAATGCCACAGCCTCTGCATGGGTAATGAGACCGACCGGTGCTGACCTGTGGGTGCATACATTATCCTCTCCTTCATCGACACGGTGCACATTATCCTCCGTGCAACTGACGCAGCCAGGTTGGCGGAAGAGAGGCAGAACTGAGCCGGACCGTGTGAAACTGGGCCAGTCTACAGAACTGCTTGTGTGTGTGTGTGTGTGTGTGTTTGTGTGTGTCTGGTGTGGTCGTGCTGCTCACAGCGATTCACTCGGTCGTCTGCCATCTCCCTCCGCCTGTCCTCCAGAGCTGCACTCGGAGCTCCAGCCCAGCTCCTCTTCCTTCTCAACCCAGGAACTGATGACCAGGCTGGGCTTCCTACTGGGAGAAGGGACCCCCGCCTCGCCTAGCGCCCCAATGGAAGACCGGAAGGAGAAGAAGGTATGTCAGTATTCCTCTCACTAGCCGGTGTCTGGGGGGAAATTAACGATGAGGTTGAGGACGGGTAGAAATATCGATGCTCATATGTGACAAAGTGAACGTGAAATTATTATTTAGTATTTTTTGGGGTTTCTTTGTTCTTGATGTTTGAAGCAAGGAGGTTTCTGTGGGTCCTTTGATTTTATTCAGATGTTTTGTATGTATACTATTAATGACAGTTTGTTTGTGTGGAGAAGCTGCCGTTGTAGAAAGGAAAACTTTGTGGTTAAATTACCTGTTGAAAATTAATACAATACATTGAGTTTGTATTTAAAAGAACATAATTTAACAGTGTTTTCTTAAACTGTCCTACATCGTTCTACTGTCTGTATATACTGTCTGGCATCATTTTACTGTCCATATACACTGTCCTACACAATTTTATGGTCTGTGTACACTATCCTACATCATTTGCTGTCTGTATACACTGTGCTACATCATTCTACTCTCTGTATGCACTGTCCTACAACATTATACTGTGTATACACTGTCCTACATCATTCTATTCTGTATACACAGTCCTGCATCATTCTATTCTCTGTATGCAGTCCTACATCACTCTACTGTGTTTATACGGTCCTTAATCATTCTACTCTGTATGCACTGTCCTACATCATTCTACTGTCAGAAAATACTATCCTACATCATTCTACTCCCTGTATGCACTGTCCTGCATCATTCCACTCTCTGTATGCACTGTCCTACATCATTCTATTCTCTTTATGCACTGTCCTGCATCATTCCACTCTCTTTAGACACTGTCCTACATCATTCCACTCTCTGTATGCACTGTCCTACATCATTCTATTCTCTTTATGCACTGTCCTACATCATTCCACTCTCTGTAGGCACTGTCCTACATCATTCTATTCTCTGTATGCACTGTCCTGCATCATTCCACTCTCTGTATGCACTGTCCTGCATCATTCCACTCTCTGTATGCACTGTCCTGCATCATTCTTCTCTCTGTATGCACTGTCCTACATCATTCTTCTCTCTGTATGCACTGTCCTACATCATTCTACTCTCTGTATGCACTGTCCTGCATCATTCCACTCTCTGTATGCACTGTCCTACATCATTCCTCTCTCTGTATGCACTGTCCTACATCATTCCTCTCTCTG
Source organism: Esox niger (assembly GCA_016801105.1). Lineage (NCBI taxonomy): Eukaryota > Metazoa > Chordata > Actinopteri > Esociformes > Esocidae > Esox > Esox niger. The sequence goes on from JACXGJ010003403.1 coordinate 7,584, forward strand.
TATGCACTGTCCTGCATCATTCCACTCTCTGTATGCACTGTCCTACATCATTCCTCTCTCTGTATGCACTGTCCTACATCATTCTTCTCTCTGTATGCACTGTCCTACATCATTCTTCTCTCTGTATGCACTGTCCTACATCATTCTTCTCTCTGTATGCACTGTCCTACATCATTCTTTTCTCTGTATGCACTGTCCTACATCATTCTACTCTCTGTATACACTGTCCTACATCATTCTACTGTTTAAGCATTGCTCCACTTCCTCACTCTCATTCCCCTACCTGATCTCCAGGAGCTCCAGATTGAGCCAGTTTTAGGGAGACAATGCGCCGGCTGTAAGCAGTGGGCTGTGTCCTCCTGATTAAGATGAATGAAGGGTGGGGAGGTGGGAATACTACTGGGTTGACTCTTCTGGTCAAATCCAAGGTCTGCCGCTGCAGAAACGCTGGCTTCCGCCGGGGTGACTGGAGACACTGTGTAGGAAATACAGGGTCAGCACACAGTTGGAGACCTGGAAAGGGATGCAGATATCTGGGAGGGGCATTACATCATCCTTAATCTTAACCATACATTCTTGCACACACACACACACAAACACACACACAAATTCCCCTGACCTATATACATTTATATGGGGTGGTCTGGAAGGGGGCAACTGGATGTGACCTTCCTGCGATACAGGTTTACGGACGGATGTCTAAATTAAACAACTTTTTCCCTTTATTCTCTTTCCATCATTTATCATCGTAAATGCTTGTCTCCTTCCTTTCCATCATCCACCATTCATCTCTCCTCCATTTCTTCCTGACTTTTCCTCTCCTGCTCCCCTGCATGTGGCCACTCTCTCCCTCCCTCTCTCCATCTCGCCTCCTCTGTCTCCCTGCCTCTCTCCATCTCGCCCCCCCTGTCTCCCTACCTCTGTCCATCCTCCCTGCAAGTGTAACGTCTATGGCCAGGCGGCGAGCCCCTGCTCTACACTGACCTGCAGCACCTCGTCCCCCTGCTCAGACAGCCCCAGCTCGACCCTGGGCGGCAGCAGTGCCGGGGGGCCTCCCGGTTTCCCCAGCCCCAGGCACCCTGGTCCCAGCCCAGGGGGGACCCTGCTCAGCCCCAGCTCCTGCCGCAGCCCCAGCTCCACGCTCGAGAGCCAGGACAGCGGAATCATAGGTGGGTGCTCCCGTAAACGCACCGTCCTCGTCGCTGTGGCCGGATCAATTCCATTTCGATGCGTGCGTCCTCTCTTTTTTTCCCTCTATTGGATTTTCTGCACACCGCCTGAGAAATATGTACATGAGCCCACGGCTGTGAGATCTCTGTGAACCCCCCCCCCCCCACCACCACCACCACCACAATCTATCAAGAGTATGTCTTACTGCTCGCATGGTCAATAACTCTGGTTGGGCGGAGCTAAGGGCCTTCACACTGATTGGAGAAAGAGAGACAGGTGGTTATTGTTTCATTTTGCTTTGAGTTCTTATCATCTACTGCCCCAGCTCTTTGTCTCTTTATGCGTGTTCCACTTTAGGCCTCACTTCAGTCTTATCAAAACTAGGACATTGCTGTCTTTGTTGGCGCTGGTCTACCTAAAATAGGACACCTTTCTCCCTAAATAGAGCTGATATTTATAGGTAAATACAGAAGGGCGAGGGGTGTTGGCCTGCGGTACAATTGTTTGATTCTGAGGACTTCAGTTCATGACTGAAGTGGATCTACTGTTGATCCGATTGATGTCCTCTGTACAGCCTTGTTCCTCTCCAGGTTTCTACTTAAGTTCCTACATTTCTAGGTATATTATTCTCAGTGTGCTTCAACATCTTATTGATTTCTCTTAGGTTTATTAGCCTGGGGATTTATATGAGCATTTATGACTTTAGAAAATACATTTGATTGATTGAACTCATTACAGTGTGACTATCAATAATTTACAAAACTGGAGAACTAAAGGGGTCTGAAGCAGAGTTCTTATCCTAGATGAAAAATACTCCTACACCTGATTATGCCCCAAAGATACTCAGCTGTAGTTTTTCTTTGTAGTTTCTTTGTCACCTGACACCAGTCTTCTTCCTCTATTCCTCAGCTACCATCACCAGCTCTTCTGAGAATGAGGAGCGTGGTGGCTCCACTCTGGATCTGAGTAAAGATGGCAGCAGGAGGTCCAGTGGACACAATGGGCGTGGAGGTGACCCCTGCCCTCCTATTGCCAAGGACGACCTGCCAGTACCCAGCGAAGTCCCTCCCAGGTCTGATGTCACCGTTCTAGGGGAACCCAGAACTCCGCCTGCAGCCAAGAGGCCCCACCCACAACGTCACACACATAGCACTTCGTCTCTGGTAATGCCACGCCCAAACTCTGTGGCAGGTGAGGGATCCCATTGTTTTTCGCTGCTGGTTTCTATGTAGTTTTAGCTAGTCTATTGTACATGTCTGTTTTCAAATTACTGTCCTGGCATTGCAAGATAGGGTGAAACAGCACATTGGAGATCTGTCAGATCCTAGAACCAAGAAAGTAAATCAAACAGATTTACTTTAACCAACTGTCTAGAACAGGAGTTACACACTGGTTTCACAAGCTACCGGTAGCTAGCAGCCCATTTCCAAGTAGCTTGTGAAACAATTCCGAAGGTACATGCTGTCTTTTGTGCTTCACTGCAAACTGTCATCGACAAATCTGACGTGTTAGACGCTACACCCTTGCAGGTCTCTAATCAGCGCAACGCTGACATAAACCCCATGTTCAGCCTTCACTGGCTTGAAAGCCATACCTAACACCGTATCTGGCAATTAATATCCAATGTCTTCCCTGTCTGTCGATGTGGCGCCATCGTTTGATCCTTCCATAGCCCCGTTGCTGGTGATACGCTTTGCCTGATAGAACTGTATCATCATGAGTAGTGAATAATTTGGATGTGTTAGTTGTTACTTGTATGAAATGATATATACAGATTCATCCAACCGGTAAATCCCTCTCCTGCAAAACATCCTAAACACAGAACTTTTAAACGGAGAAAACAGAAGGGTGCCCCCATTAGATGGGTTTATTAGGCATAGTCAGTAGAGTGGATTGTGTCTGTTTGAAAGCAACAACAAAAATCAGAGTAGCTAGCCACGTTTTCTAAAAGTGGCTCTTATGGATCTACATGTTTTCTTTTTGAAAGTAGTTTGAAAGAGTTGGAGACTCCTGGGCTAAAACCACGGTTTTCATGTTTTTTTTTATTGTTGTTTTGGTTGTTGTAGTCATCTTACTGCCATTACTTTGATTGTGTAGCTAAACAGCTGCAGCTGTTTCCCGGCCATGATGTTTCAGGTATGTGAAAGCCATTAGACAGAGCTGTCTGGTTCCTTTCATTAAATGAGGAAGAATACAATAATATTTATCTCTGTCTTCACCCTGTGGGATGGAGAATGTGAAAGCTACCAGCTACAGTATTCCATGAGGGTTTAAGTTGTCATCATACATCTGTTTCTCACCTCTGTGTTTGAGAGAACAAGAGACAACTTTTCTTTCGTTAGATGTCACTCCATTTGGAAAGCAAGGCAACCGCCTCTCAAGGGATCATATCCACTGAAATGCCTGACAGCCTCTTCTCCTAGTGTCGTGGATGCTTCAGTTTTCATGAAGACTTGAGTAATTTGAAATGATCCTGGAAGATTTGTTAATTGGTTTAAATGGTTCTCACTTTGAGGTTGTTGTGGAGAAATGATGTGTTTGGAAAGTCCTGTCTTTGGGGGTGCCAAAGACATCTCAGTTGAATTCAGACCAGAAAACTGACTTGGCCAATCAAGAATGTTACACTTTTTGGGCCTGAGTAGCTCATTGATAATAAAGCACCATCCAGAATTTAGAAGTTTTTGGTTGAGAGTTCAGAGGCACTTGGTTGAGAGTTTAGAGGCGCTTGGTTGAGAGTTCACAGGAGTTTGGTTGTGATTTCAGAATCATTAGTTGTATCTGAGCAGACAGGATGTTTCTGGACACTTCATAATTCATCTTCCTGCTGCCATTAGCAGTTACATCATCAATGAAGAGCTGTGGCAGTGGTGTTTCTAGGCATAGGTAAGCTATTTGAAATGTAGCGCACTAAGCTAGCTAACGTTGATGAGCTTCAACAGAGACATGTCCAGGAAGATATCCTATGACGATATCATTGATAGTTTTGCAGCAAGGAAATCGAGGCGTGTCCAGTTTTAACACAGGAACTGCCCTCCATCTGCTGTAATAGCACACAGAATATGATTTTGAGTGTCTTTTTTGTTTATGCACCTGTCATTAAATATTTGATAGCACATTAGCAAATATTGTTTTTATTTTGTCTGTATATATTTATATTTTTGTAACAGCACACTTTGTTGATTTTTCTTTATTGTTTGAATTTTTTGTACACCTGCTATCGCATGTATATATTTTGTTTTTGTATAAGTCAAATTAAGAAGTGTTATTTCCCCTGAAGTTGGCAAATTTTTGGGGGGGGTTGGCAACATTTAGAGATCTCACCTAGGGCGCCAGATTGCCCAGAAAAGCCTCTGAGCTGTGGCACCCATATATGCTGAGCACATAACGCCATCTTCGCCATATGTCACAGGTGACGTGGTTTGCGGTCATTTTTTTCTCCAGACTTTCCCCAGGCCATCACACTGGTTGATCTGTCCACAGCACCTTTCATCTTGAACTCTGCTGGCTCTTTTGTGTGTGTTTTATGACATCCAGGCTACCTTGTTTTTTCGCACCTTGTAGTCCAGCTTCAGTAGTTTGACTGGAGAAGTCTCTTGTGGATGGTAGTGGCTGAGACATCTGCACCGAGCTCCTGCAGAGTCTTCCTGATATTGGACAGTTGTTAGGTTGTTTTTTTCTTCATAATTTTGGTGAACTTGCTGGACGTAGGTTCTGGAAATCTCTCCGATTGCTTTATTCTGATAATGTGCCTCATGATGGCCAGCTTGACTTGCATTGACACAATTTCAGGTTACAACTATTCAGGTGTCACATCTTCTGATTTCAATTCTTCAAACACCAACAACAGACTCATAATTAAACTGCTTAACCTAGAGTCAAGGATCTTTTGTGTGCACAAATGCTGCACACGAACACACCTGCCTAATCTCTATTTAGCAAATTGACCAAATACTTAATTTTTTTAATGGAAGGACTATTATGTACAAAATGTGCTGTAATTCTTAAATGGTTCTTCCAATATGGATACACTTGTCTCAAATGAACGCTGACTGTTTACAGTTCAACCCTACAGTCATTCTATCATTTAAAATCCAAAGTGCTAAAATATAGAGTCTAAAATACCAAAAACAAATATTAAAAATATTTAGGTGATTTTCCTATGAGATGACGAAAACATTGTTTATCACTTCATTCATCAGACACCTCGCAAATGGCCAGGAAGGCCCTGAAGGGGTCACAAAGGTCACAGCGCGGTGTATACGGTGGGCATGTAGATGTGTACCGCCATGCGGGTCATTTCCTGTCCACTTCCTCTTCACAGCAGCAACAGCGTGTGTCGCAGAGCCGAGCAACGTGACATTCCTCTTCTGATTCTGCTCTGAGGGGATTAAAGGTCTCATGTAATGCCAGATTATATTGTATTACATGAGGCTAGAGGCCGTGTAGCATTAGGCTATGCTATGGATTTATATGCTGTGTGATGGGAGTCGTTCATTCTGAAATGAATGAATGACCCACTGTGGATCCCGTCAACAGTTTATTCGGGGGTACAGTCATGCTGCGTAATAGAAACACTGACAATAAAAGACACTGACAACTTGTTCGTTTACACCGTGGGTTCTGTTTGTGTTCTGTCAAATATATCAAGTGTATCTGTGGAAATACATGAATGCGCAGATGTTAATAGAATAACCGTCATAAGCTATTGGATGATGCGGCAGAGAGAGATGGCAAGTACGGTGTATTGTCTGTCTAGCTACCACAGGTACTGTACTGCAGGTTGATACTGTACTGCAGACACACACACACACACACACACACACACACACACACATGAATTAGCTATCTAAATGGATCAGATCAAAGTTAATGAAAACCTAACCTCGACCTAAGTACCCCAAACATCTCACCCTAATCCTAACTCGTAATGCGTAACCCTTACTATAACCCTAACCTCAGTTGTAACTTTTGAATCTGTTTTTCCGAAATGGGGAAATGAAAAATGTAACCCTTCCTGGATTAAATAGCATCAAAGAGACCAATTTATAAAGTAAGATCTGGTGTAGCCGAGCAGAGAGCGAGAGACCTGGTGGAGCTGAGTAGAGAGAGAGACCTGGTGGAGCTGAGCAGAGAGAGAGAGACCTGGTGTAGCCAAGCAGAGAGCGAGAGACCTGGTGGAGCTGAGTAGAGAGAGAGAGACCTGGTGGAGCTGAGCAGAGAGCGAGACCTGTTGGAGCTGAGCAGAGAGCGAGACCTGGTGGCGCTGAGTAGAGAGAGAGAGACCTGGTGGAGCTGAGTAGAGACAGAGATCTGGTGGAGCTGAGCAGAGAGCGAGAGACCTAGTGGAGCTGAGCAGAGAGCGAGACCTGGTGGAGCTGAGCAGAGAGAGACCTGGTGGAGCTGAGCAGAGAGAGACCTGGTGGAGCTGAGCAGAGAAATACAGAGCGTACATGAATAAGTGTTCTTGCCTCATGTGGGTTTTCATGTTAAAACCGGCTGGTCTCTGTGCTGAACAGTGTGCTGATTCCCTTAGATCCTCCAACAGGGAATGTTCTAGTGGTAAACACCCGTTCTACCAAGTTGTTGATGAGAGCTACTGAGGCAGAGAGAGTGAAAGAGAATGGGGGGGGGTGAAGGAGAGAAAATGTAATTGACAGGGAGAGGGGAAGATTGGGTTTTAGTGTGCGTGTGTGTGTGTGTGTGTGTGTGTGTGTTTGTGTGTGTGCGTGCATGTGTGTGTTCACGTGTGTGTGTATTTAAGAGAGAAAAGTGAGAGAGCAAGATCAATTTTGTTGTAGCTCTGTAATGTCAGTGTTGGGCATTCCTGATGTGAGTTGCGTGGGCTTTCAACTATCTCGCCCTCCTTTTCTCATTCTTCCCCTCCTCCATCTTTTCTCATTCTTCCCCTCCTCCATCCCTTTTCATTCTTCCCCTCCTCCATCCCTTTTCATCCTTCCCCTCCTCCATCCCTTTTCATTCTTCCCCTCCTCCATCCCTTTTCATTCTTCCCCTCCTCCATCTCTTTTCATTCTTCCCCTCCTCCATCCCTTTTCATTCTTCCCCTCCTCCATCCCTTTTCATTCTTCCCCTCCTCCATCTACCAATCTGACACATGAGGTGAGTCTTTCATTTTTTCCCATTCAGTTTCATTTCCTTTTCATTTGTTGGTACTTGTCTGGAGGTTAGTTAAGAAACACGATGTGTTTACTGATCCAGGTTGTTGCTAGACGGAGAGCAGTTTATTGGCTTATCTGAAGATGCACTGAATGCTTCAGTTGTGTGGGTCTATGTGTATATGCTTGACTGTGTGTCTGTGTGTATATGCTTCACTGTGTGTGCTTTCTGTGAATGTGTGAAGAGTCTTTGATGGTCTTAGCGGTAGTTCATTTGCCACAAAACACGTACAGCATAAGTGGACGAACCATTTCAGTCAAGGACAACTCTTGAATCTTGGCTGCACTTAGTTTGGCGATGGAGGGTTTTGTAAAAAAAAAATCAAATGATGTTTTCCACCTTGAAGGAGTAAATGAAATGAACAAGTCTGTATCAAAGCCCCCTCTTCTGTTTTCCATTGTCTGCTCTTCATCCATCCTTCATCCTGTCTCCCATTCCCTCACACAGCCACCAGCTCCACTAAGCTGGAGGAACTGAGCTACCTGGATGATCACTGCTGTGCTCCGCAGCGAGGCTCTGTCAAACTACCCTGGAGCAACACCGGGGGAAAGGACGCTAAAGGTAAGGCACTGTGTGGGCGTGTGCAAATAGATCTTCCAGCGTGAAATGATTATGGATTCACGTATGACTTAAAGCCCAACGCTCTTTCGGATGAACGGATGGCATTAGTAACCCCGGCGCGTTCTGTTCCCCCACCCATCTAGCGCGCTTCGCTCCTTTCAAATCAGGTGACATCATGCTAAAGCCACTGCTGTTTGAGGTTCCGTCCGTCGGCCCGGATCAGCCGTTCCAAGGCCGCGATTGGCTGTTCCAGCGGCTGGAGGAGGTCCTGAAGCAGAGTGACAGCTGCGAAGGCCGTGGGGCCGTGGTGGTGGGCGACGTGGGCTTCGGCAAGACGGCCATCGCCTCGCGGCTGGTGGCCCTCAGTTGTCACGGCGGCCGCATGCAACAGGCAACTGTGCAAAAGGCCCCAATGCAGAGCCCCGACGCCTCTCCAAAAAGTGAGACACGAAACCATTGGCTGGAGTTATTTTGTGGGAATAGGTTTTGGCCCATGTTCATACAACCCTCAACTCACCTTTACTTGTTTCACCAAACGCTGAAATCGACTTCTCTCCGAATGGCTGTATTTTAGAGACTGAACTGTTTTAATGGCACTGTCAGATCTTCTGTCGAACTGAAGTTTGTAGCGTTAGACCAGTGGTTTTTAAACCTGGGGTCCTTGGACAGATTGAGTTGATCCAATAACAGATTAATTGGATTTCAGCCCAGAGTTAAATAAAATACAATTTAGTATGATAAATCCACAATGTATTGTTAACTTGGACCTGGGAAGCTTACAGAGATATTAGTAACCAGTTTTTAATGTAATACTTGTGCTACATAAATTAATTAATGCCAGAAGGGGGGCATTTACAGTGTGCTTTCACAGGGCCTTGGTTCATTTAGGATGCAGTACAAGACATTGTAAAACTAACTTTATGCTCTATTCTTTATCTAACTGGAGTTGGGTTTTCATTGTTAGGTGATTCATTTGCTTGCACAAACGGAGGTGGACTTGACTAAATTACAGCGTTTGTATTTATCGTCCATTGTTCTGGTAGTACTTCACCCTCTGGGAAATTTAGAGTGTGCGGCCGAGGGAAAACGTGCGCATGAAAATTCCATGGGCAACAGCCTGGCGTCAGTTAGGTTTGACGATTAATCATCTAGAAAGGTCATACCTGCAACATGTAGGTTTTGTAACTGCTAACTTTGCCTGGCAGCTCAACTTCAACCGTACCAGTGATCCATGCAGCATGAAATGTTTCTTTTTTTTTTAACTGCAACAACAACTTACCGGTTCTTAATAGTCTACAGTTTTTGCAGTTGTTAATCTCATTAATATGTTTAACATCATCAAGCATATTAGCATTCTGTAGCGATATGCAGGAATTATGTTATTGTTTTCTTCTATTTTATTTACAAATTCTACATGCGTTATTGAATGTGTATATCTTTTCTTGTTTTCTTTTTTTATATTATCATTATTTTTTATTTATTTTGTTATGTGGCCCCTGCTTTGCTAGTTCTTTTGCCATGTCCCTCAGATATTTTTGTCCTGGCGCATGAACCACTCAAAGACCATGGATAGGTCCTTCCCTGAAAGCTTTGGCTGATCGTGTAGTGATTGATGTTACACAAACGCTAACAATGTGTTCACGTCAGTAACTAAGCTCTGCTTTGTCAAAGGTCCCAATTGAGCAGCACTCCTACTCTCATTGTCAAGTGTGTACTTTCTCGGTTCCCATCAGGCAAATTGATGAAACTCATGATACGGTAGAGCAGTGAATGACGTCAACTAATGACATAATTTAGGTGAAGAGCAGGGATCTGCTTTGATGTGCCTGCTCAAGAAAATCCAATATGGTGTACGATGAGAAATGCCTGACTGAAAGAAACTGATGTGATTTGTGACTCCAGGCCTCACTGAATTAACGTTGTTTCACGTTGGGTTCCAGTACAGAAATGAGGTTAAATGTTGGGAAGGATAAGAAACAGCAGGAAATAGTGCTTTTAAATTTCTCTCTCATAGACATGGAGCAATTTTACATGTCATTTTCCGGTATTGTGAAAACACAAATGTCATGCTTTTCATGTTCCTCCTCTGACTGATGCTGGGTTGTGCTCTGTGGTTGTCCTCTAGTAGGTGGGGATCAGGGGGCAGATGGCACCCCAAAAGCATCCCCACACTCGATATCTCCCAGCACGGAACCCCAGTCCTTTGAGAATGTCTGCCCTGGGACGCCAGAGGCACGCAGACAGAGAGAGGAGCCTGTCAAACACTTGGCCAGCAAGGTACACGACTACACACACACACATGCACACACACACACACACACACAGCAAGTTACACTACCCCCACATCCAAACCCATGCACAGCATGGTACAGTACGCATGTGCTGAGGCACTCTCTCTTACAGACGTAACACTGAGTATACTATAATGGGAGGCAGGGTTTAGAGAGACTGTACTGAGAGGCAGGGTTTAGAGAGACTGTACTGAGAGGCAGGGTTTAGAGAGACTGTACTGAGAGGCAGGGTTTAGAGAGACTGTACTGAGAGGCAGGGTTTAGAGAGACTGTACTGAGAGGCAGGGTTTAGGGAGACTGTACTGAGAGGCAGGGTTTAGAGAGACTGTACTGAGAGGCAGGGTTTAGAGAGACTGTACTGAGAGGCAGGGTTTAGAGAGACTGTACTGAGAGGCAGGGTTTAGGGAGACTATACTGGGAGGCAGGGTTTAGAGAGTCTGTACTGAGAGGCAGGGTTTAGGGAGATTACCGAGAGGCAGGGTTTAGAGAGACTGTACTGAGAGGCAGGGTTTAAACGACTGTACTGAGAGGCAGGGTTTAAAACGACTGTACTGAGAGGCCGGGTTTAAAACGACTGTACTGAGAGGCCGGGTTTAAACCAACTGTACTGAGAGGCCGGGTTTAGAGGGACTACACTGAGAGGAAAGGTTAATTTTGACACATTTGGAGTTTTCTGACTGACGGTGTTTGCTGTCCATTTGTTTGTGGAGGTTTTGCACAATAGATTTTTGAGTTCCTGAATTAACGACAACCCCTGGGTTAGGGAAGGAAAGCTTTCCAACTTAATTAACAAGATGGTTCCATTTATATGTTTCTGCAAATACTGACAGCCCTCTCTACACTAGTGGGGCCCAAGTTTTTTGTAGGGTCCCCATTCTAAGGCAAATACATTTTGGTAGTCCCCGTATTGAATGTGTCCACAGAAACCCTAATCGAATAAGGTCACTTTGACAAAAAAGAACAGCTCCCCCTAGTGGCCCCACAGGTGGGTATACTCCATATGTTTTATACTTTTCTTTTGACTCTAGACAGATAAAAATGTGGGTTAAATATATGCAAATTGTTTTTGGGCTGCATGTTATAACATTTTTAGGCAATCACTAGTGGGGAATGTTGACACACTGATCCTTTCTGTATAGTTAATAATTCCCCAGGGTACAAAAAACTGTAATTTAACCATTAAACCAAGTAATTTAACCATGCATTTAGTGTGACTTAACATTGTGGTTACATTTTCATAAATTTTTATCAGACTGTGGAGTTCCAAAGACCACAGCTCAGTTGGCATTTGTTTCTCAGAAGGTTTATTTACTCTGGACATCTCTGCCTCACATTGTTTCCCAGTTTCTGTATGTGGGTTTGTCATGGCTGCTTGATTAGCCATCTGTTAATTAGCAACTCATCCAAGAAATTCTAAACGCTTGGAGAGAAACAAACAAATACTGATTCATGTGATGGAAATATATTTAGACTTGGTTAAAGACTGCTCTGGAAAAGTATTTAAGCTAAAGACACTCATGGAGTCAGAGCTCCTTGAGGGGGTTGAACACCCACTATTGAAGCGCACAAATCATGGGCATTTCTTCTTTTTCTTCCTGCCTCTGCCCTCACCCCTCTCTCCGTCCCTATCTCCATTTATTTCTTCAGGTGGTGTCCTACCACTTCTGCCAGGCTGACAACACCTACACCTGCCTGGTCCCAGAGTTCGTTCACAGCATGGCGGCCCTCCTCTCCAGGGCTCCAAAGCTAAGCGGCTACAGGGAGCTACTGCTGAGGGAACCCCACCTGCAGAGCACGCTCAGCCTGCGTTCCTGTGTCCAGGACCCCATCGCCGCCTTCCGCCGCGGTGTCCTGGAGCCTCTCGTCAACCTGCGCAAGGGTACCTTACTAACTCCCACACGCAGCCGTCGCGTTCGCGTCCCAAACGCTACTGGAAATGGTGTCGGAGGGCCAGTAGGGGGCAGGCTTCCCTCCGGTAGGGTGTCATTTTTTGAATGGCATCGTCCTATGGCATCTTTGGTAAGAGTCGGGGTGTCGCCCGGCGCCATAGACCCATTTCCCCCATGGCCGCGTAAACGTCGCCCAACTGCTAATGAGCGTAAAATATTACATCTTACCTTTATTTACATCACATCTGATGTGAGGTGAGCGTTTTTTGCTCACTGATCTAAGTTCTATTTGATGTCTGGAAAAGTGCTCTCTGTAAGATAAAAAATGCTTTTATTATTATTATAATTTCTTTCATCACACATGCCCCCTTCGCGTCGTTTCCAACCAAAACACCTGCAGCCTGACTCACCATCTATACCCCTCCGTCACCCATAGTTTGCGTAATTGCCATGAGTCTGAAACCGTTGATTACGACTCCCTGGCGGGTCGCTAGATCCTTTTAGGATAATAAGGTCACTGATTGACAGCGCCGCAGGTGCTGACCCAAATGTAACTCGGTGATAAAAAGTTAAATAACGCGATAGCGTCACTGTCAGTCAAGCTTCCTCAAATTGGTGTTCCGTCAGATCAAGACTTGTATGGTCCCTGCAGTACATGAAAGCAAATACTGTGTCCCTGAAATGGACCATATCTGGTAACAGCCAGTGTCTCTAAATGCCTGTCATGTTTTGCCCAGTCAGTCTGACCATGTAGCTTGTTAACTATACTCCACAAATGCCTTGTTGACACCCGACATTCCAAAACAGGTGCAGAACAATAGACGTGTCGTCTTCCTCTAGGTTGAGGCTGTGTGTGAACAAGGTATTTGTTCACGAAATGGGTTAGTAGAGATTCCCGACCCTAGTGCAGAGAGGGGCATGATGGCGTCCATATGGGCGTGGAGGTTTGTGTCGGGCTGTAATAACCGCTCCGGTACAGTGGAACAGGACACACATGCCTCTGTGATCACCCTGATGAGAGTCTATAGGAGAGTTAAGAAGAGGGGACATGGTGCTTTCCCCTCCAGCTGAGGCGCGTCCCTCCATGACATTGCTCATTTAGTGTACACTGTGAAAGAAGGAAGAAAGGCTGGATGCTCCCCAAGGTTAGATGGTCTGCATAGATTGACTGCTAACCCCCTGCCATATGAACTGCACTTTCAACATCATTTCATTTACAACGGAATTGGAATCCAACCATGCAGTTGTTTAACCCCCCGATGCTCTGCTGTGTAGAGAGGAAGGTGCCCGAGGAAGACTTCATCCTCCTGGTTGATGGCCTCAACGAGGCAGAGTTCCACAAGCCAGACTACGGAGACACCATTGCCTCGTTCATCGCCAAGATCATCTCCAAGTTCCCCCCCTGGCTCAAACTCTTGGTCACTGTCAGGACCTGTCTACTGGTGAGTAGTGGATGACTGTGTCAAAGCTGTGTTTTACAGAACAGGGTTAGGACCATTTCAATTCAAGTCAGCGCAGGATGTACACTGTCATTCCAGTGCACTTACAGGCTTTTAAATGAGGCACACTGGAAAGTGACCCTAATGACTCTGTGAAGTGGACCTAGCGTGAACTCCACCTGCTGAAGGACTCCGTTTCTCTGTTGCACTGACTAATCCGTCAGGCCGTGAGGTTCAACTGGTCTCACTGGCCGCTGCTAAACTTTCACCGAAATAACCGGAGTGAATCAGATTTTCCCCTTAGTTTGTTGTCCTTCACGCGGTATGTTTTCGCTGCTCGGCACCAGAGTTACAGTGGCTCAACCAGCCTCCACCTCCGGGACTGTTGGCTGTGGTTGCAGCACCCCACCAGCTGAGACCAACACATCTGCCCAACATCGCCATCACGTAACTCTCCTGGATTACCCCGGTGGCCCATAAAGCCACATGGGAGCCTGCCTGCATGTGTTATGTAACACATACGTCGCTATAGTGTGTGTTTGTGGAATGCATGGTGGCAAGGGATGTTAAAGGTTTATCCCCCTGACTGTTTTGGATCTTCTCTCCCCACTGGTCTGTTCCACCATTGGTCTTTTAACAGGAAGTAATAGCACCATTGGCCGGTTCCCAGGAAGTTGCCAGTATCCTGTTTTGACACGGTCCCGTCATGGTTGCTATGCAACCAGGGCACTGTGAAATCGTTGGATCATCACACGTGGACAGAATCATGCGAGCAATGCCAAGAAATCAAACTGCAAAAATAATTTAATGATAACTTGGGTATTGCACTTGATTTATTAGTTTGTAGCTGTAATTTTCTTCACTCGGCTCAAACGTCGCCATTCCTGATGGCATCTGTCACTTGAAGAGATTTGATGTGAATCAGTGAGAACGTTCCATCCATCCCAAATGACACCGACTGCCGGAACTTTTAGTGCCCTACTTTTAGCCGGGACCGAAAGCTCCCTGTTCAACTGCACTACACCGCATATAGATGCTGTTTGGGATGCTTTACTGTGTTACACAGTCACTGCATGTCGTGTTTCCAGGAGCCGTCAGAAGCCTGAGGTGGTTAGGTGACAGCTTTTCCCTGACTAATCTGTTGTCCTGGCACATAGACTGAACCAGCACAAACAGCCAACAAGGCTGTTCTAATCGTCACCATTACTTGTTTTTTCTGTTTCAAGAAACCCGTCGCAACTACGAGAAGATTGTTTTTCTGCTGTGAGGCAGGAGCCGAACTCTAGAATATTGCTGTTTTGTAAAGGATTGATTTCTTTTCACCTCAGACTCAAGAGTGGGAGTTGCGTCTTGGCCATGAGCAAAGTGTCTTGTAACGCTTCATGCAGACGTTTCTGAAGGCAAAGACATGTGACGTAGTGCAGGGTGACAATGTTGCTTTTCTTCAAGCACCTTTAATCAGCGTCCAGTCAGCTCAAACTATACATAGTGCATCTGGCTATTATAAACCTGTGGTAGCCAACAAAACATGACAATATTCTATTTCGGGCTAATGTGGAAATTAATTAGCATCATAGGAAGTGGGAGCAAGTTGTTGGATATACTGGCAATACAAACAGTATAGAGTAAATCCTAATTCACATTGGGGGGGGGTTAAAATGGCTGATTGATGGTTTTATGATTTTAGCCAGAGGTTACCAGCCAGCCAGTAACTAGTAGTGAGTGAAGACATCGCTTGGGTTTTCACCACACATTTGACCGAAAGACACTCTGCCATTGTCCTCTAGTGAATTGGAATGGAACTGGCGAGGGTATCAAGTTGAACTCTTAAAGTACAGTCTTTAATGTGAGGGAATTCACATCCAAATTGGAGGAAGTGTTTAGGAATATATAGCCTCCTCTTTTTCACTGGGGACCAAAGGTAATTTGACAATTGACTCAAAAGCTGTTTCATGGACAGGTGGTGGCTATTACTTCATTGTTTCTTCATCCATCAAGCAGGTAAAAGGTCTGGAGTTAATTCCAGGTGTGGCATTCACATAAGGGTTCAAATGAAGAGACACCTGCACCTTTGTCTTTCCTTTACAAAAAAGTCAAAAAGGAAGGTTTGGAGTGAGGAACAGGAGGGTTAAGAGATCTCTGCAAATTGAACAGTTCTGTTCCTCAATCAAAACTATATTTTTCAACTTTTTTGGAAAGGAAAGAGAAAGGTGCAGTGGTCTCTTCATTTTCCAGAGCTGTATATGTTGTAGACATATATTTGGTTTGATCAACACAGCTGTTAGCTCCTATAAGACATTTACATGCATATATTGCCATATATAACCTTTCTGTATGGGAACCAAGCTAAGATGTACAGTGTTCATCACAAGGTGCATATACAATTGTACAATGTAATTGCTGTTCCACGTCTCCCCCCAGGAGATCACCAGTCTCCTGCCCTTCTCCAGAATCACCCTGGACGACTTCCCCGAGAGCAGCGAGATCGGCAGTGACCTGAGTGATTACATCCAGCACCGCGTCATTGCCAGCCCTGAGATCGCCCTGAACGTCACCACGCCGAACGGCACGGCCCCGGACCCCCTCCTGCTCAGCAAGTTCAACACTCACCTGGCCTCCCGCAGCCAGGGCTCCTTCCTGTACCTCAAACTGACCCTGGACCTTTTCCAATCAGCCCACCTGGTGCTCAAGGGAGGCAACTACATGGTAGTGCCGGTCTCCCTGGCTGAGGTGAATTTAATGAATGTGATGGAAATTGCCGATTCTGACAGCACGTGCAGCCATCGCAGAAGTAACATTTGATTTTTAAAGGTGCACGGCTGAGAGAGGAACCATTCACGTGCACACGCAGGGGCTCAATTCTGTCAGGTCCGTTCCAGCTGAAGTGTGTTTGGCTGATGTCAAAGGTGGATGGGTATTAAATCTGTCAAGTCAAGTAGCAGTCCCATCCTGCCGAGGGCCCTCCTAAGGGCTGCTGAGGGCCCCCTGAGAGCTGCTGAGGGCCCCCCTGAGAGCTGCTGAGGGCCCTCCTAAGGGCTGCTGAGGGCCCCCTGAGAGCTGCTGAGGGCCCCCCTGAGGGCTGCTGAGGGCCCCCCTGAGGGCTGCTGAGGGCCCCCTGAGGGTTGCTGAGGGCCCCCCTGAGGGCTGCTGAGGGTCCCCCTGAGGGCTGCTGAGGGCCCCCTGAGGGTTGCTGAGGGCCCCCTGAGGGTTGCTGAGGGCCCCCTGAGGGTTGCTGAGGGCCCCCCTGAGGGCTGCTGAGGGCCCCCTGAGGGTTGCTGAGGGCCCTGCTGTTGGGGACACTGAGTCCTAGGCAAAGGACTGTTGGTTAGACTTTGTTTATAATGTAATTGTCCGTTACTGGTAAAAACTACTATGAAATCACATATTCTGCACGTTTGTCCTCAAGATCTTCTGCCTGTTATTTTGTGGTTTGCAGTGGACAGGTTTGAACGCCGCTGCTCTAACCTTCATCAGGCTGATATGAATATTATTTGATTATTGGTTTTAATAGTCCGTAGCACTTTCTCAATCATTTGAATGCTAATGTGAGTTGGATGGGTGTGGCCTAGTGACAAGCACAAAGATTGACTTGGCCCATAAATGTATGTAATCTTAATCCTAATCTTTACCCTGCACAGCCAATAGAGGACTGGCCACCCCCCCCAGAGTCTGGTTCCTTTTTTGTTTTTTACTAGTCACTCTGGATGAACTCTTGTTGCTTGCTCTTTGGGGTTTTAGGCTGGTTGTCTGCTGATGTAAAAATGGCGCCCCAACGCGCCCAAGCAAACAGCCGTACACTGATCTGACAGCTCTAATGCCTTCACATTACGTACACCTCCAACACACCCCCCAGAGGACTGTCACTGGAGAACCCTGGGTCCAAATCCCGCAGTTTTAATATCTATCCCGGAAACTGTAAGCATTACAAACGTTTAGAATTGAAACACAAAGGACACTCGTTTTTTTACTCAGCGTTTTCCCCCGTCCTTGGTGTTCAGGTGTACCTGCTGCAGTGCCACGCGGTGTTCAGAGGGGAGCGGGCCTTTGAGGAGGCCCAGCCAGTGCTCAACGTGGCACTGGCCTCACTGCACCCGCTGACCGACGAGCAGCTCTTTCGGGCGCTGAACGCTGGGGGCATCAGAGGAGAGATGTCCTGGGAGGACTTCCAACAGCGCATGGAGACCCTGGCCTCCTTTCTGGTGAGAAGACAGAGGACTTGGCCGTGTGTTGTTAGCTGCAGCCTAGAAGTCGGTCAGAAGATATTGCCTGTGACGCGTTAAAACCGGAGACATGCGCGCGAACAGGTCGTTTCTTGCCGGCACTTGTGGCTGCAGGTAACGTCATGAACGATAAAAGACATGAGTCTGCAAACCGCTGTTCCCAGGTGATTGTATGTCCTGCGTTCCGCTGACCTCCCAGAGGTGACCTGGTACCTAGCGGAGAAACTAGGTGATTCACGTGAACACTGTGACGTCCACAGGTGAGACGCAGGGACGGGACCCGCATGCTCTTCCACCCCTCCTTCAGAGAGTGGCTGGTGTGGAGGGCAGACGGAGAGAGCACCGACTTCCTCTGTGACCCCAGGAGTGGCCATGCTCTCCTGGCTTTCATGTTCTCCAGACAAGAGGGCAAGCTGAACAGACAGCAGACCATGGAGCTGGGTCACCATATCCTCAAAGCTCACATTTTCAAGGTATCAGCTAGTGTGTATGTATAGTCTACTAATTGCCATTGTTAAGGCTATCTGAAGTACATTTCATACCAGCCACTCTACTCCCTTGTAATTCTGATGAGGATGTCTGTGGTGGAATACCTGTTTTGAAATAGAGCCTCTCTCTGTCTCTCTGTATCTGTCTCTATCGGTCTCGCTTTGTCTTTCTCGCTCTGTCTCTTTGCCTATCTCTTTGTCTGTCCTTGTCTGTCTCTGTCCCTGTCTCTCTCTACCTGTCCCTCTCTCTATCCCTGTCTCTCTCTACCTGTCCCTCTCTCTGTCCCTGTCTGTCTCTTTGCCTATCTCTTTGTCTGTCCCTGTCTGTCTCTGTCCCTGTCTCTCTCTACCTGTCCCTCTCTCTGTCCCTGTCTGTCTCTGTCCCTGTCTCTCTCTACCTGTCCCTCTCTCTGTTCCTGTCTGTCTCTTCCTCAGGGTCAGAGTAGGAGAACAGGCGTGTCCTCCAGTGTTCTGCAGGCTGTGTGGGTGAGCTACAGCACAGACAGCCTCTCTGCAGCCTTGGCCTCCCTTAGGAATCTCTACACACCCAATGTTAAGGTGAGATGTATACACACATAGATACGCACACACACTCACACACACCTTACACACCGACTGCAGGCAGAAACACACACTTCCACATGAAGGTGAGAGACTCACCTGATGCATACATGCACACACACACACACACACACACACACACACACACACCTTACATGTGCTTTTAATAAGCAGGTGAGTCGTCTGCTGATTCTGGGCGGGGCCAGTATTAGCGGCCGTACCGAAGTGCTGGGTCGGTCCCCTGTGCTGGGCGTACACGCCCACCTGGGTCACCCCGAAATGGTGTCCCTTCTGCTGGAGCTCGGGGCGCCTGTGGACGGCCCGTCGGACAGCGGCATGACCCCCCTCTGCCTGGCCGCCGCGGCAGGTCACAGCGGATTGGTCAGCCTGCTCTGTAAGAAGGGAGCAAAGGTCAGTGGTCTGTGGAGTTTATGTCCTTGACTAGTGTCACCGCCTAGGGACTAGCCTGACTTGTATGTCCATGCTGACTTGTATTCTCCTGGCTTCTCGGGTTTTGCTTGAGGTCCGTTTGTGACCACTGTAGAAAGGCACCCGGCGTGTGATTGATCAATGTGTTCGTCCCTCGAGGTGGGTCACGTCGACAAGAACGGTCAGTGTGCCCTCGTCCACGCCGGGCTGAGGGGTCACGCGGACGTCATCCATAACCTGCTGGCCCAGGACTGGGGCCCTGCGGAAGCCCCCGAGGGACCCCATCGTCAGCGTGTGAAGAGCCAGGCCCTACAACAGGCCCTGACAGCTGCCTGTAGCATGGGACACACACACGTACGCTGGCACACACACGCACACAAAGTCAACAAACACACACCCTTTCCTCCAACTGAATGTTTGCGTTTAATTGCTGTGAACCGGGTTGTCTCGCTGTCAGGTCGCGAAGAGCCTACTGGAGTTGAAAGACGAAGATTTGGCCCTGCAGATTGACGCTCCTGACACACTCTGGGGTGAGACCGGTACGTAGCACGCCGCCATATCTGCTGCCTCCCGAAAGATGATTAGCTTTGTTTTATCACCAGAGCTCTTTTTAGCAACAAGGCATAAGGGGGTGTGTTGGACATAAACACAAACCCCAGAGGTACCCTGCTGCTATTATAAACCCATTACCAACGCAATTAGAACAGTAAAAAACTCATTATTCCGTATTTTGCTGAGCTTCTGAGGCCTCCTCACTGCCAGGGCTGTTTTCTGTAATGTGGCTGACGCATTGCTGAGTGATTATTATCCAATTCTTTGTTTTTGGGGGGTTTGGAGAGTAAACAGTAACTTCGGCCACTAGTGACTGATCGTTGTGAGGTAGCGGGTTCAACGACTGTTAGCTGAGGTTCGAGCGGCTGGGGTGTTTTATACCGGCACACAGTTTTCATTGGTGGAGAAGAACTCTGAATAGGCCTTCTGAGATTGTGACGCGCTTGCAAAATAAGCAAGTGTCGACATCAGATGGTAAATACACCCTGCCTTTAAAAAGGAGCCCTGGCTTTAAAACGTGTGACCGCTAAACGCTAACACCATCGTAGGTGTTTCTATGGCTCCCAGGAAGTCCACAGGCTGGGGGATGTGAAGCACTCAGCCACTCCCAGACAGATCATGGCTGTCTAACGGCATCGAGATTAATAACACAATAATGGATGTAAATAATCTGGTTAATGGGAATGTGTGTAACTGACTGGGCTATTTAGAGGGAATCTGAGGAATCCTATATTTAGGTTCATTGTAGATGCAAGCCTTACTGAAGGTACAAGCACAAACAAGATGGAGGTATTTATTGGTTTTATTGTTTGGGTTTGCCATTCTGTATGTTCTACTGTAAAAATATTGGTTTTACATTGACAGATCCTCTCTTTGGAGAGGACCTCAGTGTGGTACTGTATGCCAAATTATTTTCACTTCAGCTCTTCTAATCTATTCAGTGACAGAAACCCTTGAGTACATCTGCCTGTCATCTTGTGAAATTGTCCTATCTCTATGCAAATGTGTTCCCATGCCTGCTGGCTTCTCATTAGAGGAGATAAATGAAGTTATTCCCTTTTGGAGGACAGGCTAGTGTATGTCTGTCTGTCTGTCTTTCTTCCCGCTTCCTCTTTGGGTAAGACACCAAAGGTTTACTGTACGTGAGCAAAATAATCCGAATCAGAGAAATAACTATCCTATCTGGTTGCTTTGTTTATCATCCACACTAGGTTATCTGTGTTCTAGGAGAGTTGTCAGAAGTGGTATTTATATCTACAGGAAAGTAGTCTACAGCATAGGTACTTAACCAATGCTTTGTATTATCTCACTGCGTTGTGTACAGTCGATTTGTTAGCCTTTATTTAAAAACACCAAATCCCCCCAAACAAAAAGTGACTTTCCCCAAGGCCCCAGCGAGAATTGAACTCGCGACCCCTGGTTTACAAGACCAGTGCTCTAACCACTGAGCTATGGAGCCTTGCCTGTGTGTGTGAGACACGGCAACGTGATATTTACATGTCACACCCGGCATGCTCCGAGATCGGGACACTCCTCACAATACTTGGCAGTATAGCGTTGTTCGTCATGACTTTTGTTTCGCAGACCGAACTGCCCCGGAGGCAGAAATTATGTGACTGACTGCCTTTTGAGGGTGGAGCTGACATGACAAACAGGTGGAAGAGTAATTGATCAGAGTGCACTGCAGAGTGCGTGTCTTTAAACCCTAATTACTACCTTATATTTTGGAGGGCATTTTGTGCTATAATTAATGAGGACAGTGGTAATATATAGAGATGGGAGTTTTTGTTGAAAGAGCAGTGGGCCAAATGCACACCAACGCTACAGCAGCACTTGCGTCAGCGACACCCGCCAACCAATCAGCAACGACGAGCAGATTCAAGACAGTTGATGTTGAGATGTGTCTCCTGAAGCACATCAGATTATGATTCTCATTGTAGTAAACAAGTGAGTCCATGCCAGAATACCCACGCGCCTGACGAAATGCACCCTCTCGCCAACTTCGATTGAGATCACAAGCACCTGAATTGGATTCAATAGAATCCTTCAATAGAGGATTCAATAGAGCACGGCGAGGCATAGCAAGCGTTTTGATTACGAACCCCCCAAATCCAGACAGCAGTCTGGCCAATTGCACCGACCTCCATGAGACCCCTGAACTGGCAATGTTTTTAATAAACAACTCTGAAATGATTGGGGGGTTTGAAAGATGAGTAAAAAGTACGGAATACAGAAATGTACGGAAAAAACAATATTGTGGCTTTCCGTTGTAAATTGTATTGTTTATTTCTGCAATTTTCTTCTTATTTTAAACAAACACCATAGAATATATTGTAATTTGCTCTTGAAGTTTGTTCAGTTAGCCCTCAGACATCGCCAAAATTGTGCCACTCTTGATAAAGGAAAGCAAACAAGGCTTTGTTTGCTTATCATCATTAAGAGTGCCAGTACTTCTGGAGGTGACTTTAGGCTAACTCCATAAAACTGTTAAAACAAAGAAGTGTGGTAGGACATATTTCAAATGTGAAAAAGGGGCTTCTGTGGACAAAGGTTTGGGAAGCCCTAAATTAGGAACACAGCTGTTGGTTGGTTCAGGCTGTCCAAACCAGCTGAACTAGGCTGTTAGCGTCAATCAAATATCCTCCGTAAAGCCACAGACTCCTTGTCTAGCTGAAGCGATTCTGTCTGACAGGGGTGCACGTGGCACCTCCCTAAGCGGGCATTTGACCCGCCTCCCCCCGTGTTTGCCAAGGTAACAGAATCCTCCACATTTCTCCAAAACGCTCCTCGGATATGTGACTTTGACATTCATAGAACGAACAGAAAGTTGAGGCATAAATACATGACGTCATAATGGTTCATGAGTCGTCGAAGCACGTCCTCCTTATCTCAGACTGAGAAGCATTGAATCACAAGACAAAGTCTTCCAGAAAATTATCTTATCATAACCACAATCTTTTTTTAATTATGAAAGTATTTTGTTATCTCAACCTTTTTTTGCTCTGGCGTGAAGTGAAAGGAGATAGAGGGAATGAAACGGGTCGAGGTGATCTGTAATTGCATTACGAGCTCATGTGGAACCGTCTGTGCTGAGGTGAGGATTCCCTGTGGGACAGATGGGTACAGCGAACCCTAATTTGCCCACGCAGGTGTCACCCGTGACATCATTCCCTCCCCACTGTCTATCAGAAGCAGATGGGTGATGTCACATCCCGTACTGTGACTTTCATCGTCACAGCCAAGGTAAAGCAAAGCGGGCTTCATTAGCATTAATGTGTCTGGTTTCAGCTTCCCTGGTCTGGCCCCGTCTTAGGTCCCAATTGCACCCTATTCTCTGTATAGTGTACTACTACTTTTAATAGCACAGGGGACAATTGCCCCTGATCAATGGTAGTGCTCTAATTAGGAAATAGGGTACAATTTAGCAGGTGGCTACTGACTAGATGGATGTTGGCCACTATCCATTCGATCCTTCCCTGTATGCCGAATCAGATGTTGGACTTCTGCCAGGCCCTGCAAAGACTGAGTCCCTTGAGTACAAAATGAGGTGCCCTGCGAAATCTGGCCCAGCTAAAAATAGTATTTGAAAGTCGTAGCTCTTATTGTATGGTGTTTCTGATACTTCTTTCTCCTCTCCCTCTGTCTGTCCCTTTCTCTTTCTCCATCTCTCGCATCGTGCTTAGTCATGCCGTAATCTCTTTTTGTATGTCCTTGAATTGTTAAACAAGTGCGGTTTTATATCTGCTAGCTCGAAGTACATTAGAACAGATTTAAAACGAAAAACAACACGAAAACTAACTTTTTTTATGAATTCGGAGGACAGTGCAAAACTTCCCTGTTGTTCTGGTCCCTCCCCCTATTTTCCTCTCAGCTCTGAGTGCAGCTGCGGGACGCGGTAGGACAGAGACATGCGTGTTCCTGCTGGAGTGGGGTGCCCGGGCAGACCAACCCAACCGTAGAGGCGTAGCCCCCCTTTTCAGCTGCATCCGACACGGACACCCCCAGGTGAAAACAGTCCTGATGAGTCTTTCCCGACTTCTTCCTCTCCTTCTCTGTAGCCCTGATAACAGTTTTCTCCGTCTCTTTGTTTTGTTTCTCTGTTTCTCCTCCGCCTGTCTCTCAGGTTGCAGAAGTATTCCTGCAACACGGTCTAGACATTAACATCAGTGACAGGCAGGGCCGCAGCCTGTTAATGGTGGCGGCCAGCGAGGGCCACCTGAGTACCACTGACTTCCTGCTGTCTAAGGGTGAGAGGTCAGGGGTCATCACAGGGTCACAGACCACAACTCCATCGGTCACACAGCAGGCACCCAAATGTTGAACAAACGTGCGGGGCACTGCTTGAATGACAACATGTCATTCGGGATTGTATATAATTTTCGGAGCGATCCAACTGTCCGTGTGAAATTTGCATCCGTTTATATCCTGAATTCAGGAGCCGCTCTGGCCTCCGAGGACAAAGAGGGTCTGACAGCTCTGAGCTGGGCGTGTCTGAAAGCCCAAAAGGCCGTGGTGCAGCTCCTACTGGAGAGGGGGGCGGAGATCGACCACCCTGACAGGAACGGACGAACCCCCCTTGACCTGGCTGCCTTCAACGGAGATGCAGAGATGGTGGGGTTCATTTTGAAACTGACACTGCTTAGACCCGGATGGTCTCAAATTGACCCAGATTCCAGATGAAATAAAACGTAGCACCTCCGCATATTATCAAATTGGCCCGGTTGTCTTCCGGGCCGTCGGCCTGGTTAAAATAGTGTTCCTCCGCGACCTCAGGTCCAGTACCTGGTGGAGAAGGGCGCGGCGGTGGAGCAGGTGGACCACACCAACGGGAGACCCCTGGAGAGGGCGGTGGGCGGGAGGAACACGGCTGTGGTGGTGGCGTTGCTGAAAAAGGGAGCCAAGCCGGGTGAGTCGATCTTACCCGACCTGTCAGAGTTTAGTCTGTGGGGTCTGAAGGAGGTTGCTCTAAAGTGTCCCCCCCCCTGTCTCTACACTTCTTCCTACATGCTAAAAGGCTACAGAACATCCCCTTATGATCGATCAGGTATATTCTTTAGACTACTTTTGCTGCCTTTTGTGTGGGCGCCGGCTCGTGCGTGTACCAGCTGTCCTCTCTCGCCTTCAGGTCATGCCACGTGGGCGATGGCCACATCCAAACCAGACGTTCTCCTCATTCTCCTGCAGAAACTCATGGAGGAAGGAAACCTGCTTTATAAGGTGTGGGTGCGTGTCTGTGTGTGTGTGCGCTATTCCCTGTTACAATATGATTCTGTGCTTTTCTCATCCATCCTTGTTTCTCCAGAAAGGAAGGATGAAGGAGGCCTCCCAGCGTTATCAGTATGCTCTGAGGAAGTTCCCCCGGGACAGTTTTGGAGATGACCTGAAGGCGCTTAAAGAGCTCAGGGTGTCTCTGTACCTCAATATGTCACGCTGCCGCAGGAAAACGAATGTGAGACCTTACACGTCACACACACACACACGGTTACAGTCTCCATGAAAACACACACTACATTACAACGCCTGATATATCTCCACACACACCACTCAATCAGTTATTTTACAGAACTTTTAATGTAATCTCATTTCATGTTAATAGCATGGCCGTAGGCTGTCTAACACACTGTGGTATTAACACAATGGAAAAATAGCAGAGGGCATTATGCTGGAGTGGTAAAATGTCATCCTCAGCTACAGTATATGACTAATTTTGATAAGGTCATCTGTCACACACACACACACACACACACACACACACACACAGACAAGATGAAAGGGAGGTTACTGACGGCCAGGCACACCATTCGTGTATCATCCATGTCTCATCACACCGCAGGTGCCCAGGATGGGGGGGGTGGAGCTGAAGAGGCTGTAAATATTACGTCATTAAACATTGAACGGTTATTCCGAGCTGCGGTATAATGCCGACCTCCGTCTCAAGGACGGAAGTGTGCCAGTGTGGCGTGCTTCATTAAATATTCACCTGGGGAAAATGAGGCGAGCGGGGAAACTCATTTAAAAACAAGCCGACCACATTCACCGTCTTGGCATATCAGAGATGAATGGATGCGCTGTGCAAGCGAGAACACACAGATATATTTGACCCGCAGACACCCACAGACGGACACAGCCGGACGGGACATGCACACATGGGCCAATAAACGTGCTTGTGAAAAGCCCATTAAGAGCCAGTCGCTTTTCATTTCCAACATCTGATTGAAGGGGTTATTTCTGGACCACGGAGATGGAAAGCAGCTCTGACCATCCAACCGGAGAATCCATTAGGGGAAAAGTCAGGTTTGCTCGGACTCGCACGCAGAACAATAACACCTATTAAACACTCCTGTTAAACAGCACTGAATTGCTTATTCCGGCCACTTACTCTAATTGCAAAGTATTGAAGTGTGTGGACTACCTGTTGGATTCAGACTGCATTCATTAACACTGCTTAACACATCAGCCCCCCAGCCTATGTTCTCCATCGAAGGAGGGTGTACTGCGTTCAGAAGTATTCATTCATAGTTCACTGTTTGCCACCTAATGTTGGTGATCTCTCCTGCTTTTTCTGGACAGGACTTTGGAATAGCAGAGGAGTTTGCCACCAAAGCCCTGGAACTGAAACCGAAGTCCTATGAGGCGTACTACGCCAGAGCACGAGCCAAGAGGAGCAGCAGGTTAGTACGGACTGGTTCACCGTCACTGTGCTGGGTGTGGAGTGAAGGGATCTGAATTCTTCCCAAGACGCACCGTAGACTCACCGTGTCCACCTTGTGTCCACGCAGGCAGTACGCCACGGCACTCGCCGACCTTCACGAGGCGTCTCGCCTGTGCCCCGCTAACCGGGAGATCCGCCGTCTGTTGGCCCGCGTGGAGGAGGAGTGTCAACAACAACAACAACAACAGCAGCAGCAGCATTCCCCGAACACATCATTAAGCCACACCCACCCCACAGCACACGGCCAAACTGGCCAGGACCTCACAGACCGGAGCCAGGATGAACTAGATGATGACTATGAAGAAATAGAGGGAGAGGAAGAGCCCTCACAGAACCCCTACGGAACCAACAGGCCCCTGAACCCCTATGGACCCAACCGAGCTCTCCCGCCTGTACCAGGCACGATGGGCTTGGCTCCCCTGGACCCAAGGTCCGGTTCCCCTCCGGACGGATCCGCACAGGCCCACATGTCTCTGGGCAAGCAAGGCCCGGTCCTCCAAGGTCCCAAACAGAACCAGAGCTTCAAGACCAAGCAGCAGCACTGTAACTCCCTGCAAGTAGGGGGCCGTCCCGGGGGCAGGCCTATGTCTCTGTGTGGCCCCTCCAGCCCCCTGCCAGGCAGACACCTCCCCAGCTCTCTGAGGCCCGGCCCTGGCCTCGGCATCGACATCAGCCCACTGATCTCCTCCGTCGATCACCACCACCCTCCGTCATTAGCATCGTCTGTCCAGCCCTTCCATGGCCAATCCTCCAGCCTGGCTAAGGGAATGGACGGGCTCTCGGCCCACCCCGGCGCCGCTGCGGACGGACTGACGGGGTCCCTTGCCCCCGGGGGGCCGGCTGGCCCTGGTCAGGGCACCGCCGGTCAGACAGCCAGCGTCAGAGCCTCCAGCTCCAACAGCAGCCTGGCCTCCAGCGGGAACCTGTCGGACGGCGGCAGGATCCCGGCACCTCAGGGGCCCGACCCGCCACGCACCAAACCGGAGCTGAAGCCTCGGCCATTCATGGGGGTGAAAGACAAGGCGGTGCGCGTCCAGGGGCAGCCGCAGACCGGACTGGGGTGGCAAGGCCAGCCAGTCTCCCCCGGGGGGATGGAGAACCAGAGACACAGCGTGGCCGCCGCCGACAACATCCAGGGGTTGAGTAACGAGTTCAAACAGAGGTCCTCATATGCGGAGCCACAGCAGAACCCGACACCCCTCCAGGTGCACAACGGGTCCCAGGCCAGGGAATTCGGAGAGCGGTTCTACCACAGGGAGCCGAGACCGGGGCTGAGTTCTGCGGCGGGCCACTCAGCCCAGTTCCCGGAGGGGAACCACCGGCAAGCGGCTCTCGCCAGAGATACCCCCACCGGCCTCCCGATCAAACCCAAACGCTCCTTTATAGAGTCGAATGTCTGAGCCGGCCCGGACTTTCAGTCGCCTTCCCCGTAACTCGCCGGGGGCCACGTGTATTCCCAGGGGAGCGACGGCGGGGTCGCGTCCTTCACCTGGTTCTTGTAGTTACGGTGTACGCGATGTGTCACATTTAGACTCAAAAGTAAATTTGTGCTTTTGCGTGAGCATGTCTAGAACCACTTCAGTCGGCCGATAACAGAACCAGACCACGGAACCCTTATATAGCACCAGACCAATAGCAGAACAGTAGCACAGCATCCTACTATGGTCCATTATAACAATGTAACTATAAAGTAAGTTGTGAGTTACAACACTGAAGGGGTTAAATATGTCCCGCTAATGATTAGCACACACGCTGAAGGGGGATGTTTCTACATTGCATTTGTATATGTTATATTTAGCGATTACGTACGTGGTGATAGACTTTGTCGGTGTTACAGAGCCCTTGATGCAAAGTGGTTCACAATGCATGGAGACTTCTAAATCTTTGTACATTTTATAAATAATCTTATTTAAATAAGTGTACATATAATGCCTGGGACATTGATTAACTGCTTGTTATTGCTGTCTATGTCAGTTAATTTACGGCGCTGATGGCTTGGTCAGTTGGCAAGAGCAATATATTTGATATAGTTATTTTTGCACAGCTAGAGAGACATTTGAAACAGGTTGATGGATTTGTTCAATTTATGTGCACACAACATTACAGTTTACAGTAAGATACAGGGAGCTTAAAAGGCTGATGCAATGGGAGAGTGATATTATACAGTGGAGTGGATAAGCTTTCACCCCCTTTGACTTTTTCACATTTTGTTGCGTTACACAAAGTGTTATTAAAATGGATTTGATTGAATATCAAAAACAAAACACTTACATGCCTTGATTAGGTAAGTATTCACCCTGCAGAGTAACTCAAAGTTGAAAACAGCTCCCTAGCAGTGATTATGTCTGTGTAAGTTGCTAAAAGCTCTGAATACCTGGATAGTGCCACATTCTTTAAAAACCTCTCGAGGCTCATCTAGTGTTGGGCATCATGGCTAGATAGCGATTTTCAAAGTCTTTACATGGATTTTCAAATCCATTTAATTCTCTTCATTTGGGCCACAGAGAAACATTCACTGTGTTTTTGTTTAAAAAGAAAACCATGTTTTGTGGGTTTTTCTGCTGAAAATAATTATTCTTCCAATGTCTAAAACATATTGAAGCAGGGTTTGCTGTTCATTTAGCTGCAGTGAGCACATTTTCCCTGTTTTCAGCAGTCTTGTGGATGGCAGATGTAAAGCAGACCCACGCCATGATGTAGCCACCCACAGGCTTGACAATAACGGGGCAGTTACTCAGTAATGATTTGAAACTCTCCCAAACGTATAGCTTTGCAATTAGGAATGAAATGGGTGAGTAAAAATGTGATGGCTATCCTTTAGTTTTTCATTTTCTATTAATTTCTAAGATTGTATATATCATTATTATTGTATATAATATTATTATTTTTATTATTATTATTATTATTATTATTACTTTCAAATGCAACAAAATGTGAAAGTCAAAAGGGTTGTGGTGATACTTATTCTTCATTGCATTTACAGTAAATCGTTGCCATATGATTTCTGAGCGACGCTACATTATACAGACTATGCTCAAGCACTAATACCACAATCGTGGGAAATAATTCAATAAAACCTCTGAAAAACTCCAATGACTTCTGTCTTGACTTTCACAACATCTTCTCACCATCCACTCATTTCAAACACCCATGCATGTACCGGTTTCTGCAGCAGCCATCACATTAGTCATATATTTTCTCATACTGTAGAAGGCTTCTCTTGTTAACACGAGTATCACCCATGAAAATGTTTAGGAGATAAAACAGGAGAATAAAAAGCTAAATCAAATATGTCTACATACATGCATGCACAACTTTTGCATATATGTGCATGTGTGACGTATACACATATACATACACTAATATCTCAGGTATAAATATTTACATTCCAGTCATTTATTCTGAGAGAACATGCTGATACTGTGGAGTGTAATCAAACCTCTCACACTACAGCATCTCTTATTGGCTGGTCTTCCAACGACCAATAGCCATCTTGAGGGTTCTGTTTGGTGTCAGTAATGTCGTCTGTAAGGGGAGGTTGGTCATAGGGCTGGAACGATTTTTGGTTGTGATCCAACTCTCAATGGCTGCCCTCTCATAGGAGTAGCCATCTGTTCAAAAGAAAAGGATAAATAAATTGGATATTGGCTGTTTTGTATACTTTGAAAGCATGCCACTACATCACAAACAACGTGTGTTTGTAGCACTGACAGAATCTTGACAGTTAAATGCACAGACAACCAGAAGGACATGTCCCACCTGCAGCGATGACTGGGTCCATCATCAGCTCCCTGGTGATTGGACAGAGGAATTCATCTGGAACGCCAGCACACACACACCCAGTCTTCAGCTCCTCCACCTTCCTCAGGACCTTACTGCGCAGCCCCACCGACTCTACACAACCAGGAAGTACCCAAGCAGGGACAGGGGAAATGCAACGTTAACTGATGTGGCTTGCATCACATGTGAACATGATATCCTGGCTGGATCACACTGCGTTACTGACCTAGTTACTGGTCACCATGGAGACAACAGTAAAGTGAGGTCAGTCTGTGTGCGTGTTTATATGAGAGTCTGTGTTTCGACAAGAGCCCACTCCCTGCCAGAGAGGAACCAGGAGAGGCTCTTTCTCCATCAGGGTGATAACAGCCTGGCATCCTCTCTCACTTCCACAGAGAGGAGAGATAGACACCCTTGCCGGCTAGGACTAATCTCTTTTAGAGAACAAGGCTGTTTGGTTACCATGGTTGCCAGTGACATGAGTAACCATCAACAACAAAACCACACCCACTTCCTTCTAGAGAGTTGGAAAAACAACAATCTTACATCACCAGCGTAAAATAGATTCTCCTCAAAAAACACAAAGAGCAACCAAGATCTATAAATCCCATTTTCACACAGATTTGGTAGTTGTGTCAGACAGAAATGATCTTAGACTGTTTCATATACTACTGGCTATATATTTTTTGAAGAGTGATTATTTTGTTATGTAACGGAGCAGAAGTATTAAAGGAGATTACGCCAGTTTCGGCAAAACACACGTGACCTGATCTAACGGTGTACAGTAAAAACTCTCATTCAAATTCTAACTGTCACTACTCAATGTTTCCCTTGTTTTACAGTGGCCTCACGAGCCTGCTAGCCTGACCATGTGATGACGCACTGTTTTTTCCACAGGTGGTACAATGTGCGTAGCCAGGGCGGCTAACGTTGCGGTCCTGTATGTAATAACATAATTCACCAGTCCCTGTGTGATAATGCATGATATCCCCACCTATGTTGAGTTCCGAGCAGAGGGTCTCTTTAGTAAGACCGATGAGCTCAACTCCGTCGATGTTGTTTGCCTTGAAGGTCTCCACCAGCGCTTCCAGGCCCTCCTCACACAGCCATGACCCCACGTCCTCCTCTGACCAATCACTGACCAGCAGCCTGGAGTGACCCGGCAATTTTCCGCCTGAAAGGTCAATTTACATGATTAATTCTCAATTACGTGACGTTACCAGAGATATTAACGTGTAAACAATGAAAGATTTGATATTATATTTCGCTGAACCCATGTAGTGACATTCCTACCTTCGCATGAAAATGTTGCAGGTTCGACTGTAAAACGAGGTGAAAAATACAAACAGCATTTTAACACCACATAAAAACATCAAGAGCAGTTTTCAACTAAGACAGTGAACGTTAATGGATTTAAAATTACAGTAATTGAAGTATTACATTTACAATTGTCTCTTAGACAAAGTGTACTGGTTCTATGAGGAGTTATCCGTCCTGAGGTGATAGACGATACAAAGTCCTGGTGGGGCTGTTTAACCAGAGTTAGAACTAAAAGACAGTCCATCACTGGCCGGACGACCTTGTAGGTTAAAAGACAATATTCCCTGCATTGCTGTATTTTAAAAATTCACTAGCTAGAAGGCCAGTTGGGTAAATGTTCTAACAGCCTAGTCGGAATAGTACCAGCCACCGGCCATCTACATATATAACTAATTCAAAACAAATGTCAAAAGTAAATCAACAGGAAAAGTAAAAAGCTGTTCCATTCTCTCCAGGCAGTTTTAACATTAACATCATCTGTAATCTCGACAGGTTATGTCACATTCACAGAAAGCATTATCGCCAAAGTAGAAGTGTTGCACTTGATTAAAGCCTCTTTGAAAGCAGTCGGACTCCAAGCCTTTCCACACAGACCCCCTCACTCCTCTCACAAAAATAAGACGGGACGTGCAGAGAAGAAAGAAGAGATTCTCACCGTAAAAATGTTTGCCGTCTTTTTTTCCCCATCAACCAAACACAGAGGGACACGAACCGCAATTAAACCATAATTAATAAAGCAGAGATAATACAACCATAGCATAATAATCAGCAAGATGTAATGACGTTCAGTTTACAGGAGGAATGTGAGTCATTATGTGGACACCACAAACTGTGACCCAGAACGTTCTTTAACAGGCAGAACGTCTGGTTAACTCATCCCCTACAACGCTTTCCATCACTTGGCTGTACTGAAACAGAATTAAGTTGCCCGTCCTCATTTCGACAGGACAACCAAAGGTGTCCCCCACTACCTACCATGGCCACCAGGTCGCTCCTCTACTCTCCAGATATTCACGGTCTTGTCCATAGAACCGGTGGCGAACAGAGGCGCCGTGGGTGAGAAGGCACACGCCGTCACATACCTACGGCGAAGGATCATGGGGAGGGAGGACAGAAAGATAAAATGTTTAAAGTAAGCTGCTCAAAGCGGGGCAAATGAGACGTGACTAGGTCCCAAGGGCAAGGAAGATTACCTTTTGTGTTGGTTCAAAGTGTAGAGCAAGGCCCCTTGGCTCTGAGAAAACAACGGCAAGTTCAAAGTAATGCTGTTCACGGATTGTAATGTGGAACATCACTGTGTCAAGGAAAATGACATGTATGTAATGAAAAGAGCTCGAGCGACTTACAGCATCATACACTGTGACCGTTTTGTCCACTGAGCTGCAATAGAAGAGAATGGTGATAAGGAATACACGTCTCCCTCTGGTGGTCACTTGCAGTAAATGCATGGCAAAAATGTTATCATCCAACTGGGAATAGCAAACAAGCCCCTCGTCCCTGCAAACTAGCTCAGAGGGGCCCCCATTGTCACGTTCCATTGGTGAAACACTGAGGGTCCCTTCCAGAGACTGGCAAAAGGATCAATGATCAAGTTAGTCTCCATCAGCTTTGGGACTAACTTGCGGCTTAAATTACGCAAAGAATGTTCCACTTTTAAATAACTGAAGGAACATTAAACAAACAAATATGTCTTGTTGCTTTAAAAGACATATTTCAGTAAAATATTTTTAGCAAGTGTCAGGTCTCAAAATCAGACATACCTCTTCATTCCTTTTTATAAGGATCTGTGCAATCTCAAAAACAACAAGATGACTTATAGTGCTCAACTCTACTTACGAAGCCAACGTTGTCGTAGACTAGCAGGAAATGGTCACTGGATGATCAAATAAGTGGTAAGCATGGATGCAAAAATTGAGAACGAGATGGTTTGGGATTTAACATGAGAGCTTCTTCTATTAATTTTATATCTCACCCAGACACAAGCATCTGTCCGTCTGCGGAGAAAGAACAGGAAAGCACAGGGGCAGACTGGCCAGTCAGGGTGTGTATCAGCTGCATCTTACAACCTACAGTCCAAGACAGAAGGGGAACACGCTGAGTTCTACACTCCCCAAACAACCCACTGGCTCCAACACAGAATGTGGCCCGGCGACGTACCACCCGCGCTGGACCGGGACACGATCCAGATCTTCAGTGTGCTGTCTTGTCCACACGAGGCCAAGCGGAACTCCAACACACCACCACCTGAGAGGGAGGGGGGCGCTCAGTGAATCGAACGCCGACATTCTCCGCCTTCAAAGCAGACATACATTCAAACATGCTGATCAAGAGCGGTGGTATCTGCATACAGTGACGTCCGTCACTATTGGGCCAGTGAAACGGGTTTTCCTTATTTTGGCTTCGCACTCGACGAGTTTGCGGTAATTATACAACACCATTAATGTATTTATTTTCAGCTTTCAGTGGCAGCCATTACAAACCCCACACTACATTTCACAGGTGAGGAAGTATTCTGTGGGTCTATGTTGGGCACTTGAGCTAACTTTAACCTGGCAAATTCTCCTTGACGCTAACTCATAGGTTACACCCTGAAATCCAACCTCTGTAGTTGTGTCGGGGATGTTTTCTGCACATGGTGCTGGATGACGCATCCATGTCTATCTTCCAGACAGTGTTGCCAGTCTGATGGCCAGTTCCTTTTTTTTGGTTTCATTTTGACGAGCATTCTTCTGGACCTCCACTCTGGAGGTCTTCTTGCTCTTTCCTGAGATCTACAGTGATTTTGTTTTTGGCCATGCCTCTGGTTTAGATTTTTTCACAAATTGTTGAGGCTCATAATGGTCTTCACTTCAATTGACAGCTCTTTATTCCTAATGTTGACAGACACCAATAGGGTTGTGTCGATTCCCACAGGGACCAGTCGTAAAACATAGGAGCATTTATACACTACCGTAAGCCTTTCTGGATAAAAGCCCTTCATCAGCCCTGTAATGTATTTAAATGGTGTGATATTCTAAATAGTAAACCTTATAATAACTGTCCAAACGTTTGGAGTGTAGAGCCTTAAGAGGAATGGAAATGCTTCATTGTCCCAATAATTACACAGGGCAGTGTAGAGGAGTACAAGACAGAGAAACCCTCTTCCTCACCACTGAGGATCTTGGGGCCGAAGCAGCAGCAGCTGACACCCATGTCGTGAGTGTCCTTTTCCGCATGTAGCTGGTTCATACTCAGGTCCCACAGCCGGAGGTCTCCATATGTAGATCCAGTTATAAACATCTGGCCACATGGGGTGAAAGAGCAGGCCACTAAAGTGATGTCGTCCACTGGCTTTATCCTGTCGACAAATAATCGGTTAATTAAAATCTGCAACAGACAAGGGCGTTACAAATTTGATATAATATTCAATACATGCCTAATGTCGGCCCATTAGTTCTTGGATAAATGTCAGTTGGACTACCTGTCCAGTGTTTTCGTGGCGAAATCCCAAAGAGCCAAGGTACCATCAGACGCCCCGGAAACCAAGTGGGAAGAGTCGGGCGAGAAGGCGCAGACCCTGACGGGACTTCTACCTGGATGCTCGAGTACTGCCTCGATCTCACCTGTCACTGTTGACCAAACTACCGTTGACCCATCTGTTGAACAAGAGGCTAAATACTGACCACATGCGCTAAAGCAACAGCAGTGGACGCCATAGCCGTGGCCGGAAAGCGGGGAGTATGACACCTCGGAAAAGTCTCGGGTGTGGTAAATACGTAGCGTTTTGTCCGCTGAGCAGGTGGCCAGCAACGTTGCAGAGAACGCGCACCAGTTGACATCATCGCGATGGTCTTGTAAGGTACAGATCAGAGAAACCATGACTTGGTCTTGAAAGAATAATAAAATATGAACAGAAAGACACTAGCGTTACTATCTAGTCGGCTGGAATTGTTGGTATCCAGCCTTCCAAACTGGTTGTTTGGTTTAACAGTTACAGCAAGTTAAGTGTCATGTGACGTTAGTTATTGATAGTATAACAACCTAATTCTATACACCTATTTTAGTATATGAAAAATCTATTTAAATGTAAAGACATATATGTTTCTATTCTATTCGAATAGTATTTTTTTTTCTTGCCTCTGTATATCTTCTTTCCTGTTGACGAACACCCGGTTCAATGTTTACTTCCTGGTCACGCGCGCCTTGTACTGGACTCGGTGGGCTTGGCTTATATGTGCAGTTTTTCCTCCAAATGCGCGTTTATACGGACACCAGCGCCGTGGACAAGAGGCACTACAACCTAAAGACCCCCTTCATCGATAACAAATTTACCAAAATGTGAACAGTCGGGCCCCATATGTTGATGAGTAGACTCTGAACATCTTCCTGAAAGGACATGCATTTCAAATATGTTATGTTTTATTGACATTTTTGCAAATCTCCAAAAACGGTCTGTTCTGTAAAATGCAACTACCGCAAGATTGTCAAACCAAAGATCGATAACATGTCATTGGTTTATGGTGCCTATAAAAAACTGAAACAATTTCATGGAAATTAACGGTGCCAAAGCAATTACGGTGTGTTTTAAATCATACCAAGCAAACTTACTGTGACGTTAAATGAACGTAACTGTGTGCAACTTATCATGGGCTGTTCTTGAGTTCGTGGGTTGTTCTTCTACTAAATACACACGTGAGTTATAGAGGATCTTTAAATCTTATTACACATACCCTACCACTTAATTTGCAAATAAAATCATATTCTAGTTTTTGGTGCAAATAAATCTGGGTGTCAGAAGAAAAAGCTAATCAGATCATGTAAATCCATCAAGTCACCATATCAAATGGCCACATGCAGTACTTTGTTCCATTGTTCAAAATTACACTTTCATATCCTCTGTGCTGTTGGTCCAATTAATTACAACAGAATAAAGTTGATTTTATGAATATCTCATTCTCTACCCTGCGCAGTGACATCATAAGAATGCGTACGCACAAAGACATTCCTGTGCCTAGGGTTTTATTCAAGGTGACAACTCAAATGACAGATCTTCAGAGATCCCTTTGACATTACCATTGACATTCATTTGGATGGTTTCCCAAGTCACCTCGGGGGACACGTTTCCCTTAATGCAAAGCTTCGATCTTGACTGTGGAGAGCACGTTGTCCCACATGCAGACATCTGTGATCTCACCGACAAAACTCTGCTTCATGTCAAAACTCACCAGGATAGAGTGTGCGTCCTGCCCGAGGACGACCCTGCCACCCGCCTGCACTTGATGTCCCCTGTTCATAGCCCTTCCTAACGTTCCTTGTCCCGTTTACGTAGATGGCAGCCATGCCTGTCTGGGACTCCCAGGTGAGACACAGGTGGGTCTGGAAGGGCTCAGGCAGGTAGAAGAGAACTCCACTTGTCACTACATTCCCTGAACAACTGATAAGCGCCATCAGCTCCCTACACACGTTGAGCTCATCGATCTGCTCCCAGGATAATCTCACAGTTTCCTATAGGCAGTTCGGTAAAAGACACTGTGGAGAGCTCCTTCACAGGCATCCGCTACGCATAGCTGGTGTAAGTTGCAAACACCAACCCACTTTACATGGGCCTCTCTAAATAGGGGAGACAGGGATTGTGTATTTTCCAAAGCTAGGTCACTGTGACAGGTGGACAAGGTTTGCACTGTCAGGACTTTTCTGTTGGTTTCATTGTGTCAGGCAAGGTCAGGCTGGATAACTACAAATACTATTCAAACCCATGTCTGTGACGGCGACAGGATTGAGTGGTCACTTTCCAATAGTCACTCACTTGACTCAGTTAGAGAACTGACTTTTATTTTGGTGATGATTTCAAGTCAGGGACAATGAAAACTGTCGTCCAAATGTCAACGCCGAATGTTCCATGGCATAAATTATTCTGAACCATATGTGTTTTGGCAACTCCGAACCATCCAAATGCCGGTCCCTGTTCTGTGAGCTTTATAGTGTATGACCACATTTAGTACAGCTAACAAACTTTAACTGATTTTAAGTGCATGACCAATTGTGAAGCATGACATTGCCAGAGTCAAAGAACATAAAGGAATGTGATTGACTATTAACACACTACCCAATGAAGCCAATTCGAGAGGAGCAATGATTAGAAGAGTTGCCAGCAGACCCATTTTATTCAGTAGAGCCTGTGGAGACAAATACATTAAATATACATACAAACAAATCTAATCATTAATGAGGCCCTGCTAACAGTAAAGACATGCTATTACCACAATGCATCAGGAACTGGCAACAAATTGGAATTACAGCAGTAGGCCAATGGGTCTATAGATCTACAGATAAACACATTGTGAAGTTTGACCTTTTAGGGAGTTTTTCCTAGTCTCAGCTACTGTACCTGTCCTTCAGCAAAGCATCACATACAGCATCAGTATGGTTCTTCACTACTGGATGCAAGTAGTGAGACTCTCCTGTTAATAGTTAACCTGGGCTCACACCTGCACAAAATCGAATAGTTTTTTTCTAAAAAAAAGTGTTTTGAATGATAAGTAATCAGGACACAATAGCCTATTTAAGCATATAATTTAACACCCCTCCGCATAGAATCTACGCCCCTCCGCCCCGAGTTTTGTTTCCCCATAAACACTGCAAATGGTAGATGACTTAGATACGCCCCTGATTTATAAAAAAAAATTACCCCTCAGTCCGTTCATCCTGGAGCCAGGCCTGTCACCGATAAAACTCTGCTTGATGTCAAAATCCCCTAGCATAAAATCTGCGTCCTGTCTAAGGACGACCCTACCTCCTACCTGCACTTTGGGTGTCCCTTTTATAGACCTTCTTAATGCTCCTTTTCCCATTTACGTAGAACGCAGCCATGCGGGTCTGGGACTCCCAGGTGAGACACATCCAAAACAGATCTACCGAAGCAAAATTCCAAACATGGAATTAAACCTTTGAGTGTTTTTTATACAGCCCTTAACTGAAATACAGTATTTTAACAGGTTCTTATTTTACAATTTTCCAGACTGGAAGACCGAGCCGAAGCAAATAAAATGACTGCATATGAACATTATGCCCTATAAATAACATGGTCTCAACTAGTGTTGACACAACTGAGACGAGAGCTGCGAAAGACCGTTCAGTTTTCAATACACTACTGATTAAACCAATTTCCCTAACGTGGAGAAAAGTAAACACATTTTACACTTCCATTAACTTTGCCTGTTGTATTCAGCGGAATGCGTAGCGTTGTACGTTACGTTATATGACGCCATAGCTTCAAACTTGCACAAGAGCGAGCTGTGATATCCGAGGCTTCGCAGCGTGATTAAAAGCTGGTTCTAAGTTTTTCTTCCAATCATACCTACCGACCTCTACTTTACAACTTATTTAGAACAGTTTTCAGTATTTAATACAGCTGGGGTGTTGTAGGTTGAGGACTTACATATAGGCGTATTATATATTAATAATTAACTGGAACGTGGTCAAACCTGTAGGGCCTACTACCTGTATTCAAGTATTGCAAAAATATCTTAAAACTACAAAATCCATATTTTGTGTATGCTGAGTGTTCTTCATTACCCCAAAACTACTACGGGTACATAATTAAATATTTACTGAAGTGTTACTATCAAAGAGAAACACGCTGGATTCATTAAACACCATCATGTTGCAACATGGGGAAAATGCTTCGGTTTGCGCAAACATGCAATATGTATTTCTGACCAGCAGATGTCACTGCCGTGCACTGTAATCTAATGAAAAGTTTCGCGCAATGAACCGTGTTTTCATTACGAGCCTCAAATAATACAAAACGCCATGGTTGCCCATCACTAGTTTCTGCTTCTAATTGAACGATTAGATATGGCCAAGTCACTGCGTAGTCACCATTGTTGATCTGTCTTATTTCTTACAACTACCCAGTGTGGTTCATTATCAATTTATTAAGCTAAATTTATTCGGGAGGACAAACGCTGATCTGTCTCCACTAATTAGACTTCTGAACGACTGCATTACAGCTTTTCATTGTTGTTATTTATTTCCCTAATGGTCCAATTGGTCAAAAGCCCAAATGTAAAATAATTCGTAGGTTGCCAGTGTGACAACAGAAGCCTTACAACTAAAGGTAATTGAGACTATTAACTGTACGCCAAAGCTGTTGCCCCCTTAAAGAACAATCGTATGTACATAAACAATTATCACGTACATTGCGAATTTAAATGTATGTATTTCTATTTAAGTTAATTAATTTAATATGTTAATATGGACACTGACTGTAGGCCTATAACGTAAAAACGGTAACAGCCTTTCTTGCAATCAATTTATACACCAAATGTTTTTTTCTGATGATTTGTTCTTCATATCATGAAACAGCTCTTACATAAATGTACTATGAATCCAGAAAATGAGGTAATGTGTCATTTTCCACTGTCTTATATTTCTGCTATTTAAGAGTCTCGAGACTCCTCGTGTAACTCTCTAATAGCGATACCGAAATAGTCTTTCTTCCTTTTCCTCAAAAACGTGGAT
This sequence comes from Esox niger, assembly GCA_016801105.1. Taxonomy (NCBI): domain Eukaryota; kingdom Metazoa; phylum Chordata; class Actinopteri; order Esociformes; family Esocidae; genus Esox; species Esox niger. Next base: position 47,672 of record JACXGJ010003403.1, read on the forward strand.
AAACTGACCCCCATTATTCCGCAGTCCATACGTGAATGGCAGCACCATAATACGCAGCCCGAAAATCTGGTACATGATTTCATGATTCATCTATGCTATGGCAGTACCATAGTAGTACCAAGGTACATATTTATTTTGAAAGTGTTACATTGACATTTAAGTAATTCATCAACATTCATATCCAAAACAACTTACAGTAGTGAGTGAATACATTCTTGTTTGGTGTCATGTACGTTCATTTAAGTACCTTCACACCTGACAACGAAAACTGCGGTACATGTATTCCGGGATTAAGACCGTGTCATGAGTTGAAGGACGCAAGTATTGCATGGTACATTTCATAAGACAAGCTAGGGTGGGTAAAAATAACACACTCAGAGGGAAGCTAGGTTGAAAAACATCCTTTAATAGGTCCGTGCCACACACTAGTGAAAAATAAAGCTTCTACAAAAAGAATGATACTTTTTTCCCACAATATCTTAAATAAAGTAACTTCAAGTACTCTGACTTGGGTACAAAAACTCTAGCTGCCTCCATTAGGCCACGACACACAGCAAGATTTAAACACAGTGGTTACAAATGGCCTGATGTCCTCTGTAACGTAGCAAGGCAGATGTGGGGAAATGGGGAAAAAAAGACTGAAAAAGACTTCAATGTTTTTTGTTTTTTTACCTTGAGGATAGGAATGATAACTGTGTCACCGTCAGACTTTGGAGGCTAAATTGGATTGAAATTATAGAAAAAGATAACGACATAAAAATGGAAAAGGAAAACAAAATATCCCCTACACCCTTGTCAAAGGGTAGGCACTACCAAGATTTAGGATACCACAGTGTTTGCAGAGGATATATATATATTGTACAAACAATATTTATGATAATGTTTATCACTTTCACTAAAATAGAATAGAATGCTACAATCATTCTAAGGCATAAACAATATCTGATATCTTAAAGAATTTGTACACATCGTTCAAACAGGACTTGAATATTGACATTAATAAACAGTATATACACATGTATCACCAATGTCTGACTGTTTTTCTGCAGTTTTTGTAATTAAATGCAGTCGTACAGTTTTAACATAATGAATACAGTCCTCTGATGCCGAAAAGCATAGAACAGTGTAAACAGTAAGTTTTTTCTTGGCTTTGTTTCATATTTGTGAAAAAAGAAAAGTAAAACACACAAAACAAAAACCGACATTCCTTTCGATTCAAAGCAGTTGCGCTGATTCTTCCTTTTCATAGAAAATGAAGTGGACCTTTTTTTATTTATTTATTGATTCATAAATAATTATTAAAAAAATTAAATACATTCACTATAATACGATTAAATAAAAAAATGGCTATATACAAGTAGTGGAAAGTATTCTACCGCAGATAGATCTCGGGTGGTTGATGAGGAGGAAGATTCAGTGCAATGATCTTGAGTAGGAAATGGTATTGCACTGGGACACCCAGCTGATATTGTGTAGGACTCTTTGGGTGTTTTGATCCCTGTTGTACTGTGTAGCAACACAAGCTGTACGTCCGTCGACTCAAGGTGACATTTTGCTTGACCGCCCAAAAGGTTTTCGAAGGTACAGACAGAGCATCTTCTCGTTCCTAACACACGGTGTTTTAAAAAGTCTAATGGAATTTTACTGGAGGTCTGGTTTTAGACGTTGATGATGACTGGTAAAACAACACCCAAACGGATTTATTAGTTTGTTTGCTTCAAAAGCTCTGTCCATCGCTTGTCAAAGAACTTCCTCATGTTGTGTCCCGCTCGCCCAATGTCTGAATTGTCTTCATTAAACTTTTCACAGTTATCAAACACCAAGTTGACGTCTATGATGAAGGTCTCCAGATTTTGATACCTGAATGAAAAAGCACAAGACATTGTAAATTAATAAGTTATTCATTCATAATATTCCTTGTTTCATTTTTGCCAGTGACTGCGGACCTCGCGAAACCGCGTTAACCCATAGGATACCATTGTAAACTCTGTGTAGCAGGATCACGTGACTTTGCGGGGAAATTCCGGCCTAACCCTTATTTCACTTTTCCTCCAAAATAAAGATGAAAAAAATTGTTAACGCACAAGCAGTTAACTCTTTATACACTTTTAATGCAGGCGATCATCAACCTCCCTTAGCTCTTTTCTTATACATCTGCAGCTCAACCTCTTCCTTCAAGAAAGTTAGAGGTTTTGTTAACCTACATCTCAGTGTAATATTTCTGTTACAGTGAAAATAATAATCTTGCAGCAATTTGAACAGACATTCTGAAAATAAATCTGTGTGTAAATGCGTACAGTGGGGAGAACAAGTATTTGATACACTGCTGATTTAGAAGGTTTTCCTAATTGCAAAGCATGTAGAGGTCTGTAATTTTTACCATAGGTACATTTCAACTGTGAGAGACAGAATCCAAAAATCACATTGTATTTGATTGTATTGATTTTTAAATAATTAATTTGCAGTTTATTGCACGACATAAGTATAAATATTTTCTATTGGGTTCAGGTCTGGAGATTGGCCAGGCCACTCTAGGCCCTTGAGATGCTTCTTAAGGAGCCACTCCTTAGTTGCCCTGGCTGCGTGTTTCGGGTTGTTGTCATGCTGGAAGACCCAGCCACAACTCATCTTCAACACTCTTACTGAGGGAAGGAAGTTGTGGGCCAAGATCTCACGATACATGGCCCCATCCATCCTTCCCTCAAATGGTGCAGTTGTCCTGTCCCCTTTGCAGAAAAGCATCCCCAAAGAATGATGTTTCCATCTCCATGCTTCACGGTTGGGATGGTGTTCTTGGAATTGTACTCAGCCTTCTTCTTCCTCCAATCACAGCGAGTGGAGTTTAGACCAAAAAGCTCTATTTTTGTGTCATCAGACCACATGACCTTCTCCCATTCCTCCTCTGGATCATCCAGATGGTCATTGGCAAACTTCAGACGGGCCTGGACATTCGCTGGCTTGAGCAGGGGGACCTTGCGTGCACTGCAGGATTTTAATCCATGACGGCATAGTGTGTTACTAATGGTTTTCTTTGATACTGTGGTCCCAGCTCTCTTCAGCTCATTGACCAGGTCCTGCCGTGTAGTTCTGGGCTGATCCCTCACCTTCCTCATGATCATTGATGCCCCACGAGGTGAGATCTTGCATGGAGCCCCAGACAGAGGAAGATTGTCCGTCATTTTGAACTTCTTCCATTTTCTAATAATTGCGCCAACAGTTGTTGTCTTCTCACCAAGCTGCTTGCCTATTGTCCTGTAGCCCATCCCAGCCTTGTGCAGGTCTACAATTCTATCCCTGATGTCCTTACACAGCTCTCTGGTCTTGGCCATGGTGGAGAGGTTGGAGTCTGTTTGATTGAGTGTGTGGACAGGTGTCTGTTATACAGGTAACAAGTTCAAACAGTTGCAGTTAATACATGTAATGAGTGGATAACAGGAGGGCTTAAAGAAAAACTAACAGGTCTGTGAGAGCCAGAATTCTTACCGGTTGGTAGGTGATCAAATACTTATGTCATGCAATAAAATGCAAATGAATGATTTAAACCTATGGTAAGAATTACAGACCTCTACATGCTTTGTAAGTAGGAAAACCTGCAAAATCAGCAGTGTATCATATACGTATATATGTATATAAAGTTGAAATGTGTTCCTTTGCAATTAGGCTAGAACATTCTCTGTTATTAAAGACACTATAGAAGCAGAAGCAGGGCAAACTGGGAAAAATCTGTGTTTGAACCAACACAGTGTAAATTCCCCATGATGTATTCTCTGGAGTTGTATATCATGACGTGTGTTACTGAAAAAGATCAGTCATGTCACCAGAATAAGACCCTTGACTATTACTAGATTGGAGGGTCAAGTAAACCCAGTGCACTTTCACCACCCTGTGAAGTTCATGATAACGCAGCCGAATATGCTGGGTGCTTTCTACTAATGTACAGTACCGATGGATTGTTTGCAAACAAACATCTCTTTCTGGTGAACTTTGGAATTTAAATCGAAATGAGACATTCATTTGTCTCCAATGCATGCATGATGTTTTTTAGCTCAGATGTTATCTGCAGATAAGCCACAAAACTATTCACAAAGATGGCGTATCTGCACTGCAGGAACAATGAATAGTGAGTAGAGCGCATCCTAGTCAATTTTGAAACTCTATATTGGAGATTTGGCAATGTACATGATTCTGGGGTTTGTTGCCATTTTCAACTAAGCGCCGTTTGGGAGCTGAATTAGCAGTTTCCTTTGCTGAATGCAACTCTGTTCCCAAAGATTACTGAAAAGAGGTGGTCAAAAAGAGCCATTCGTTTGCACACCACCATTTACTAAAAATCAATATGCAATCAAATCCCGATGAAGCCACAACTAGACCTCTTTTGAAATGTATCAAGAAGCAGGTATGGGAAAAAAATATTTCACATGCTCGGATAAGGCGGAGAACGAAAGATCAGAGAAAAGATGAGGCCACTCTTCATTTTCATGGCCAGGAGTTTTCTACCAGCATCCACCTTCTCACAAAGAAATGTAGAACCATAGGAACAGTGAACTCACTGGCTGCTGACAAGCTTCTCTCTGATGGTGGAGAAGTCCATGGGCTTCTTGATGACCTTCCTGTAGCCAGGGACACCTTTGGTGTTGACAGGGTTCAAGAAGGGCCAGGCGTCCTGGTGACGCTCCAACTCAGCTAGAAGGACCCTGCAGGACACACACACACACACACACACACAGACAGACAGGTCACACGCAGGTCACACGCAGGTCACACGCAGGTCACACGCAGGTCACATCAAGTGTTTAGGCATTCAGTAAATTCTCCAGTAAAGCAGCCTATCGTGTCCGAGTGATGACTACATTACGTTTTGCAATTATTTACACAAAGTGGCTCTGAAAATTAATTATCCACTCATGCACTTCTTCACATTTCATGATGTTACAATATGAAATCCAAATGAATTTGATTAGTTCCTTTCACTGATCACAAAGATGAAGTGTCCAAAGTAAAAATGAATACATCTACAGTTTGTTTTAAATAAATACAAATTAAAAACAGAAAATATTTTTATTGCGTGACCCACTTTGTCATGACACACCAAGCAATTAATGATTTGAGAACTCTACCTGCCCTGGACCATGACTAAAGCATGTTATGATGTAGGACTCTACCTGCCCTGGACCATGACTAAAGCATGTTATGATGTAGGACTCTACCTGCCCTGGACCATGACTAAAGCATGTTATGATGTAGGACTCTACCTGCCCTGGACCATGACTAAAGCATGTTATGATGTAGGACTCTACCTGCCCTGGACCATAACTAAAGCATGTTATGATGTAGGACTCTACCTGCCCTGGACCATAACTAAAGCATGTTATGATGTTGGACTCTACCTGCCCTGGACCATAACTAAAGCATGTTATGATGTAGGACTCTACATGCCCTGGACCATGACTAAAGCATGTTATGATGTAGGGCTCTACCTGCCCTGGACCATAACTAAAGCATGTTATGATGTAGGACTCTACCTGCCCTGGACCATAACTAAAGCATGTTATGATGTAGGACTCTACCTGCCCTGGACCATGACTAAAGCATGTTATGATGTAAGACTCTACCTGCCCTGGACCATGACTAAAGCATGTTATGATGTAGGACTCTACCTGCACAAGCCAAGATCTCGGTTGTTGTCTCTGGCCGTCTTTGCTCTCTTCACACACACAGGGCTGTCCTGATTGGGTGACTGGGGTGTGGGCGGGGCTTGGGATGGGGCAGGACTCTCCTCTACTTTCCTTTTCCTGTTGGGGGTTTCTTTTGCTCCGCTTTTCTTCGGGGTGCTGCCAGCACTCGGTGGGTTGTCTTCAGGCACGTCCGTGGTCCCGTTACTGTTCCCTGCCTGCTTCCCATTCCGTTTTGCCTCGGCGGCGGTTGGTTTCTTACCGCTTCCTCCTGGCGGGGGTTTGCTCTGAGGCTTCTTGTTCTTGGGAGACGGGCCACTTGCCTGAGTTGGGAGGTCAATGCACAGGATGTCATACAGCTGTACAGAGGTTCAGTGACATGCAACAGTGCAGTCCTTTGCATTGGCATATTGTGTGGGTATATACAGCAGGTTTTATACACACATCACACAATGAAAACAGATGTACTTTTACATTGACATAGTAAGGAAATGACGTAGGTGTCATGGTGCTGGAAGGACACGGGCGCAGAGACGGTGTGGATGTAGAAATCCATGTTTTTAATGAACCAGGTAACAAAAGAAACAAACATACGAACACAAAGCAGACACGATGACTGGGTGTTGTAGCCTACGGCTGACAAACCAAAATAAACCACACCCATATGAACAAACAGTAAACTTAAATAGGTTCCCCAATTGGAGGCAATACACAACACCTGCCTCCAATTGGGGAGACCCAAGTGCATAGAGGTGGCTAGAGCCACCTCTATTGGCCACGTCCTGACTATGGCCCCAG
>JACXGJ010003404.1:0-54122 GCA_016801105.1 Esox niger
ATCAACATTGAGGTCTGGTGCCTTCATTTTATTTCCAGTCAAATTAATTTTAGGCATTTTTAAGTTTGGAAATCTTGACTTTGCAGAGGGTGTCTTTATGTCAACCTCTGGTCCCTGAAGATCTACATCTGGAACAGGGATGTCTGCCTTAATTGCTGGAGGTGACAGATTAAGATTAGAGCCTTTCAGATCTACTTCCGGTAAATTCACATCAACCCCTGGAGTTGAAAGGTCCAAATTTGGTGTCTTCAGGTCAGTGTCAACATTAAGGTCTGGTTTCTTAACCTTATATCCAGCCATTTTTATTTTAGGCATTTTTAAGGTTGGAAATCTTGACTTTGCAGAGGGTGTCTTTAGGTCAACCTCTGGTCCCTGAAGATCTACATCTGGAACAGGGATGTCTGCCTCAATTGCTAGAGGTGACAGATTAAGATTAGAGCCTTTCAGATCTTCTTCCGGTAAATTCATATCAACCCCTGGAGCTGAAAGGTCCACATTTGGTGTCTTCAGATCAGCATCAACATTGAGGTCGGGTGTCTTCATTTTATTTCCAGTCAAATTAATTTTAGGCATTTTTAGGGTTGGAAATCTTGACTTTGCAGAGGGTGTCTTTAAGTCAACCTCTGGTCCCTGAAGATCTGCATCTGGAACAGGAATGTCTGCCTCAATTGTTTGTGCCGAGAGTTTAAGATCATGGCCTTTAAAATCAACCTTGGGAGCTGAGAGGTCCAAATCTGGTGTCTTCAGACCAGCATCAACATTAAGCCCTGGTCCTTTAACCTTATTTCCAGAAAAGTTAATTGTGGGCATTTTTAAAGTTGGAAAACGTTGCTTTCCAGAAGGTGTCTTAATGTCCACTTCTGGTGTCTGAAGATCTATATCTGGACTATTTAAATCAACTGTGGGTAAATTGACATTAACATCTGGTGTGTTAATTTCTCCATTAATGTTGGGAGTGGAGACATTTATGTGTTCAAGGCTTTTCACCTTAGGTGCAGCAAGATCAGACTTTGGCTTTTTCAGAGTTAGCCATTTGAATTTTCCTGAAGGGGGATCAATATCCACTTTGCGTGCATTCAGGTCTACTTTAGATCCTTTGATTCCTGCATTTGGCAAATTTAAATTAGGCCTATCAAGCCCTGCCTCAGCTTGAGGGACAGAGAGGCTGACATCAGGTGCATTTAGAACTGTATCTGCATCAATGTCCTGAGATTTTATCTTTGGTCCATTGAGCCCAAACTTATGCTTTTTGAGTTTTGGCAATTTAACCTTTCCACTGGGAGGATTAAAATCAGGGCCACTGACGTCTGCTTTGGGCAGTTGTAATTCTACATCTGGGGTGTCAATCTCATCGTCATTATTTGGGGAAGAAAGATTAATAGCTGGTGATTCTAGATTAGTTTTAATATCTACACTGGGCGATTTGACTTTTGAGCCATGAAGACCAAATTTGTGTTTCTTTTGATGAGGCCATTTGAATTTACTTGAAGGAGCCTCCACGTTGATATCTGGAGATTGCAAAACACCCTCAGCTTTTGGAGAACTCAGACCGAGATCTGGTGGACTTATCTGTCCATCAATATTTGGAGTGGAGAGATTCATGTCAGGTGAAAAAAGTTCAGCATCCATATCCACTTCAGGTTTCTTCACTTTTGGTTCAGATAAACCAAACTTGGGCTTGGTTAGAGTTTTCCATTTGAATTTCCCTGAAGGAGATTCTATGTCAACATCTGTGTCTTTAAAGCCTGGTTTTGGCACATTTAAATCTACATCTGGGGTTTTGATTTCCTTATCATGGGCTGCAAGGTTCAGGTTTGGTGTTTTCAACTCTCCGCTGAGTCCAGGGCTTTCTAATTCTGTCAACACATTCCCTTTACCCTTTGGTGAGTTGCCTTTTGTGTGAGATATATTCACGTGAGGCATTTTGAATTTTGTTGGCTTGGACTTCAATCCACCTGTTGTAACCTCTGATTTATTCAAGTCAAGTGAGGCATCTGAAGTGCTGAGCTTTGGTGTTGACATACTGACTTTAGGGACACTGAGAGTGCCATCCAGTTCTGCTCCTTTCATTACAGGCCCAGACATTCCCATGGTAGGCATTGTGAACTTTGCACCTCCACCAGTTGCAGGCGTGTCCAACGTTACATTGGGCAGTTCCCCATTCAAAGTGGGACCATTGACTTTACTATTAAACTCCCTTTCTGCATTTAATCGTCCACCGAGGCCATCAACCTTAACCGATGGTGGCTCAATTGATTGCTGCATTCTGCTGTAGGTATTCTTCAGAATCTGTAGATGGGAATTAAATAGTTAATAGTTATTTAAATAGTGGTTTGTCATCGTAAGTGTGCAAACAAGTACTAAGATATTGATATAAAATAGAGGACAGTATAATTTTTCAAAAATGAAAACAACATTGCAACTTATAATGTCAGCACAGAGCAATGATCCTGCAATGATCAAGAAGTAGGTTTGAGTCTGAAACTTACATCTCCGGGACCCTGGAGGCCTCTTTCCAATGAGCTCACACTGCTAGCCAGATCCTGCTTTTTCAGAACTCTCATGTTGTCGTCGTAAGGCTCAATGATTTTGAGTAATTTCATTTTTTCATCTTTACTAAGGTGGTTCAAATTTATGGTGACAGCAACAATATCATTGTCTAAAAGAATAGAAAAAAATGACAACAAATGCTTTGTATTTATATTTGTCTTTTTTGTACTTTTACTACTGATGAGTTATTATTAGAAATTTGTATCTGACACTTTACCTTCTTTTAGGTCACTCTTGTCTGTGAGACCAGGGTCTGGAATTCCATTCATGACAACTCCTCCTGGGTAATGTCTTTGTGGACTTTCCCCGTTCTAGAAAGGTGACATAAATTGAATAATTAAAATGAATGGGACAGTTCACCCACTGTATCAGGCTGAACAGCCATTAAATAAAACTGCAGTTTAAAATATATTTTCAGGCTATATACTTGTTTTTTACACTGGTATTGTGTACTATTGGGCTAAAATAAATATATATTGGTTTCTTATGGGGTATTTTGCTATATTTTTCCAAAATTAAAGTTACCTTATGCAGCAATGTCCATTGAAAATATCAGATAGCAACCTTTACATATCATCAGTTAACGTTAAAAAACAGTCTCTGGCATGGCATTAGGGGTGACACTACTCCATGTCCATCATTGTAAAGAAAACAGGAGGCCAGGACATTTGCATACATGTACTTCCTTGAAGGTGTGTGAGGTGAGGGCCAGTAACAAGCTCTGTTTGGATTAATGTAGGCCTACATCAAGTGATCCCAAAATGAAATCATACAGAAGCAACGCGAGCATCAGACAAAGCACGCAGTAAAACATGGGTGAATTTGGATGTGGTCTGAATTAAATAGCGAGAGCTGAAGTACTTATGAACAGGGAAAAATATGCACGCATTGACCTGTTTGCACAAGGCTAAATCTAGCTAAGAGGCAATGTAACTACTTTTCTACTTGGCAAGTACAGTAAGTTTACATTGCTAGATACCTAATTAAGTTGGCTAGATAATTAAGGAAAGCCATGTGTCAGTTACTAGGTTGATGATGACGGAGAAACAATTATTCAACATATGAAGTCATTCGATGTTCTTGCTTATTTTATTTGTTTGAGCGCAGATATGTTTTAGGAAGGTTTCTTGAAAGTATTTTGGTTGTGTCCAAGCAGACACTGCCAACATTTGTTGCGCTGGGAAAATAGTGTTACTACCTGGTGTTCTCTGCAAATGATAAAGAAAAACTAAGATGCATCTTGGGACCAAACATAATAGATAAGCAACAATTGCTCGGAAAAAGCAATGACATTGCCTTTTAGCTAGATTTAGCCTTGTGCAAACGGGTCAATGCGTGCCTATTTTTCCAGCTAGCGCTAGCAATCAGGATTATGGTATCATCCCTTGCTAGCCATCTTCATGTCTCTGACATAGGTCAGTGCATCTAATACTATAGATCAGTGCCCCCCAACTTTTTTCAGTTACTGTACCCCGCAAAAATTTTTGCATTGCTTGGAGGACCCCTGGAGGACCCCTGAAGTACCCCCTCATGTTAATTTCACTAGTAAACCTATGGTGTCATTAGTGTTTTCAAGTATCCCCTGGGTTCCTAGTACCCCTGGTTGGAAACCACTGCTCCAAATTACATTTAAATTGGTTTAGCTACTTTGTTTATTCCGTTTGCCAAGGACCCATCAACTGCGACCACATCTAAAACAAATATCTGTGTTCTACATTTCAGGGATTGATATAAGATTTACATTTTACTCACCATGATTTCTGACGTTTATTTACAGCACCATATCATGAAATATGTCCTCACTATAATCTACAAAAACAACAAAAATTATATTTAAGTTTTTCACTCAAATTAGGGTTAAATGTTTGGCTCAAGGAATGGACAACAGATGGTTCACCTTGTCAACACTGTTTTGATTTTGCAATCTTTCCATAAAGGAGAATAATAATCTTACAAAGTTTGTGTTACTCATCAATAAAATGCACATAGGAATGTTTTTATTTTGTGCATCCCCACAAAAAACATTAGCCTATTGTTGGATGCATTTGTTCAGTAAACATGTTCAAATATTGCCATTGCTATATTTGCTGATGACAAAATTGCCTTACCTTACTATAATATCTGCGAATGTGTATATATTCTGTAATTAACATGTTGGTGAGGTGTGGTTAGCAGAAGAAAACCACATCCTCTCCTAACCTGGTGGGTAAAACATCTATACCTACTATATGTGCATCCTTATAAAACAAGAAACAAAACAACACATGAAAAACCTGCCCTTTTTGGGACCTTGTTCCTGTTGAAAACCTTTCCCTTATTTTTACCCCCTAAACCTAATCCCCAACCACTAAACCTAACAATAATTATTTTCTTAGTTATATTCAATGTTTTCTTATTTACTGTACTTCTGCTGCCTCTAGTAGAAAAACATGTAAACACTCATACACCCACACACTAAATGCATCTCTCTACTCACATTGAAATGTTTAAGAATATTTGCTAGTCCTGCAGCATCAGATAAGGCAGGAGGTGGGATAAATGTTTGATTTGCTCTATTGTAGCGCAGCATGTAGAGATAGCCTGTCTGTATTTTTGCAAGGGACCCCCACTTCTCCAACTGCTCATGTATGACCTCCGGTTGATCATAGATAAGATCATATTTGCTAACAGACTTTTTTCATATGAACAATTTATCACACATGTTTAATAGTCTGGCAATACCACTCAAGTGACCAGAGGCCTCCAAAAGGCAAGGCCCCTGGTAAAAATGCATGTCTTCATACTATGCCAAAGTTTGTGTCCCTTTTCTCCACCTTTAATGTACTGTTTGCTGTCATACCACAGGACAGGAACCCTCACACAGCCTCATGCCTCAGGAATCCCAGGCATGACCACTGCCAGGTTACTCAGAAGAATATTTCACAAACCAGTTGGTTGAGATGCTTGCTTACCATACCTACTACCACAACCACGTAATGCCACACCCACGACTGTCAATGTTTTTACCTACATTGTGATACTTATGGTTTCATTACTATTACAAAAAAGAGGAAATGAAGCCAAAATGATGACACATCTCACATGAATTGCACGATATGGATTTTCTGTTTTCTGATTAATAATAAAGCAGGCAACACATTTCCGATGTAAGGGAATTCTATAAGACAATGTTGGAAATAATTTAATAGTGAAAATGTATTCTAAATTCAGGCCAGGACTATCTTTTATCTAGGTCTACGGAAAGACAGTTCTTGACAAGTGGTACCCTCAGTCAACAGTTATGAGGATTGCAATTTATGATTCAAAATGCCTTGCAAGAATTATGCCACTTGCCAAATCGTATTAGCAATCATTTAACAACAATGACCTATATGCTAAATGTTACCATTATGTATGTATGTTTGACATGTCTATCCATTACCTACATCCAGTAATGTTAAAATAATCCCCCAAATGTCCCTAATTTCACATTTGTTACACACAAAAGATTTGCTAAGATAATGCCTCTAAAATTCACTACCAGATAATAATTTAATGTGCATTTTTAGGAAACAATAAAAACAAATACACACTAAAAGCATAGCGTAAAAACAACCATCCTCCTTTGAAACATTCAAATTACGGTGCAGTGTTAAAAAGATCAGATGATTTACTTCAGAAATATCCATGTTATTTGTACTGTGTCTGTCAAAGCAATTTTTATATTTACAGATGCAGGATCTAAATTTGCAATGCAGAAAATGTCAAACTTAAAAATATTTCTGAAGTTTGTAATATCCACATGAACATTTGTCATTACGGAAAAAGTTGTCAACTGCTACAAAACATTTGTTAATCCATGTGATGTGTTGATGCTGCTGGGTTATCAGTAGCCATTCATTCTGTTCTAATGACATTAACAGCCTAAAGGGACCATGTTGAGCCTCCACTGAGTTCACATTGGACATGGTTAGGATGGCAAGGACTCACCTTTCAATGCTCCTAGAGATAATGTCCTCTGACAATGTTGTCTCCTCTGTAGCTCCGCAATTCTGGCAATAGAAGAAGATCTGCAAGTTAAATGCTTTCTTTGGCCATTACCTGAACAGGTTAGGCAGCACCTAGAACGCCTCCCTAGTGCCACCACACACACACACACCCCCGTACCTGGAACCCACAGGGAGTCATGAACATTTACAGGGCTGGTGACAGCCGAAACCTGCCAAGAGACCACTCCTCCTTAACAGGCCGAACCAGGTTTATTAAAATAAACAAGAAACAGAGGCCTGCTATGATTGCAAAACATGCACGTACTCCCATCAATATGCTGTTTGAATGTGCTAATTCACTTGCTCTTTCTTTTGGAAATTCACACAAAGCACATGTGCACACAAACAGATCCACATGTACGTACACAGACGGGCATTACACTGCTGAAGATTCAAGAGAATTCAAAGACTCAGGGTAATGTGGTTAACAATTGAAGCCTTTTTTCAATATCATTTTCCTTGTCACTTGATGCCTCCTGAAAACCAACTGGAAGAAAAAGGCCTGTGCAAATTACCCCAGTGCAAAAGAAGGTAGAAAATTCTCCTATTTGAGAAAAGGAAACTAGGCCAAATTCCTCCCTTCATCATGACCAAAACACAACAACAAATATTGCATGCGAGTGATGACAGTGTACAACATCCACCCCTCCAACCCAGGTCAGTGCTGGACAAATTTGCTCCACCCAGCTGGTGTTCCCTACTACTCTCAAGTCCAATGGGCAGCTGAAATTCCAACTAAGTAAAAACCTGGATAACGAGGATGTTGGGGGCCCTAAGTGATGGCTTAAGTCTCTTATGCCTGGAACTTACAGTGGGGTTAGAAAGCTTTATAGCAGTTCACAGCATTGCATAAATCAGAAGACATGAACACTTTGGCCACATACCCCAGTAGTGGGTTTGGGGTCCAAATAAGAGAATGTAAGAGCAGAAAAGAACCCCAAACAAACAAGACATTTCACCTTGATTATGGGCAGCACCTGAATGTACTTTTAAAAGCTCAGTTGAGACACGGCAGACATTTTACTTTTCTGCCCCCATCAACCCATAAAGTTCAGCTTCATCCTAACCATACTATAGTCTCATGCTGCACTTTGCTGACACGCTACCTCAGGTGAGAAAACAGAGAATAGCAGGCCACAGTGCCTGACTGTCAGTGTCACGCCTTGGTAACAATAACTGTTTTAATTCAGTAGCATGTTTACTCTGTGTACTGATCCAAAACCAGACATACCATTCTGAGTCAATGCCCTGCCCACACCATAGATGAATACAGTACATCATAAGAGCAGGGCGGTGCTCTGCTCCATTGAGGCTTTAGGCTGTTGATGCAGAACCCCCCCAGGCAGTGCACTCAAGGCTTTATTTCCTGATTGGGCCTGGCAAGTCAACATGATACTGTATCTCAGGATGAAAGCAGTTGTTGAGTCATGTTACAAAATATACATTCAAATGTACAGCCAAGACATTGAAAATACACACAGTGGCGATCCAGCATTATTATGAAAATAGGGAACACAATGTATTTTTGGTTTGCATTTGATAAAAGTTGACCCGTTAATATACTGTATTTTGGGACATTGACATAAATGCTTAACATACACCTGTTTCTGGAACAGATAGTACTTGTTCATGTTATAATAATGCTTTCACCCAATTTACCCCTAAATCCACTAACACCAAATTTAATCAAAAGAAAGTCTCCTTATGAAAATGCACAGGTATGAAAGTGAGTTGTAATAGTATAACTGGACCCATGCCCTGTTCTGTTGGTAGAAAGCAGTACAAATAGCACATCCAGGGTGTGGGCTGGTAGCTTTGATATGCTAATTGATTAAGCAGATCCACTAAACAGTCTAGTTTCTGTTCTCCCTTTCCTCTAGACATCGAGCTGTGAGCAGGTATCTGGAATGTCAGCTCAAACAACTGAGATTTACTGTTGTTTTAACAAAGTTGAAATACAGCTCCGGAAAAAATTGAGAGACCACTGCACCTTTATCTTTCCTTTCCAAAAAAGTTGAAAAGGAAACTTTTGAGTGAGGAACAGAAGCGTTCAATTTGCAGTGGTCTTTTAATTTTAACCCTTCTGTTCCATACTCAAAACCTTCCTTTTCCCCTTTTTTGGAAAGGCAAGAAAGAGGTGTAGTGTTCTCTTAATTTGTTTCAGAATGTATGTCTTCTTATCATGCTTTTTTATCATCAACTTAAAGCATATTGGTAAAGCATATTGGTCACTAATTCTCTCATTTTCTTCATACACAGTAATTGAATGATGATATCTATTACCCATGCTATCACTGGAGATACATTTAATACCTTGGTTTGGCCTTCGATGGGTAATCTTAGTGAAATTATTAGGAAGGCTGGGGTATGAATAGTAAAAAAGCTGGTTTTACACAAGTAGAATGGACAAAGACATCTGATGCAGGAAAATTACTGAACGTTCTCATAATAAATTCAATTTGCACAGGGAGGTTGTGAATTTGTTCCCACATGTCTTCAACCAAGTCCAATGGTTTTGCCTGAGGGGAGGATTCTCGAATCATAACGAGAAAAAAGGATTGCTTCTTTATTCATGTATCAGCTTCAGGTCTAAACTTGTTGTACTCTCATAGCTAGACTTCTCTTTAATGAAAGTCACTGAAATGATGTCAGGTGATGAGTTCCACAAACCCCAAATCGGTTCGTTTTGTTTGCACAGGCCCAAACACTGCACCATTATATTCAACTTCAGCACTTTATCAGAAAAAGGAACTATGTTTTAAATGTCCCAATAACTGATTTTGTCATACCACCTACATTACACAAGAGAATTCCTCAAATGCTCGACTTCAAGTTTAAAACTATATTTTTAATTTAACAGTGCAATTCTGCTTCATCCACTCCCTGCATTAGAAAAAAAAAAATCTTATGCTGCTCGTTATTGAGGAATGTTGATGGGATGGGGTCTTGCTTTTGTATATAGGTGAAAAGTTAGACACTGTCAACATGGTTATGGCCGTTGTACTTTATCTTAAGTGGTAACCATAGTAAAGATAGGATTCATTTGACATAAAGCTTCTTCCAGCTACAGTATTTCATTTGTACAACAATTACTTTAAACTGGAGTCAAAGACAATCATCTGGAATATCAAAGACGAATAAAAAAAATTCATTGTAAAATTCTATTCATTCATTATCTAAAACGATTCAAGGAGAGATTTTTGCAACTGGAGGGATTGATATAAAAAAATCCACTCAACAAATTGTTTTGTAGTATTTCAACAATGTATTATTCAATGTTGTTTCTTTGCTATAGCTTATACACACACCTCTTAAATCACTCCATTCTCTTTTTCTAGCGACACTTGAGAATTGTCTGTTAATGACATACTGAGAGGGAATGCTGTCAGATTGCATTCCTATCCAGGTGAAGAAACATTAAAGGGCAGTAACAACATACATATAAGATTTGCATAAGTTTATAAATTGCTTAAAGCAATTGTTGGATTATTTCTCAATGTACCCAAATACATCACTCTGGGAGAGCAGCATTGAGCTAGGGTGAGTGCTGTTAGCAAGTCAGCGGGTTACGGGTTATGTGTTTCTGAACCGGAAACATTGTGTCTATTTGTTTTACCCATCCTCAGACTTCACTTGGATTAAACCTATCTGATGGAGTCCACTTTAAGTCAATTATTTGTCAGTTCTTTTCATTCTGCATGTATGTACAGTATTTATCTTAAGCAAATATAAATAAACCAATATAAATAGGGCTTTAAAAACTTTTTAGGTTGCTGCCCATTGTACAGACTGTTGGATAATTTCCAACCCAAGCTCTTCAGACATCTCAGAGATCTTAGCTATTCTGCTTTGTGGCAAAGTTTAGGAATGTCCAATTCATCAGATAGGCATCTGGAAAACAACAGTTTCAATAATGGTCCATGTGCTAATAGATCATTCCTTTTACCTTTCAAATAGGCAAGGCCAATAAAGTAAAATATTTTTTTCATAGAAATATAAATGAAGAAGTGAAGAAATAAAGGTTGTAATGTGAGCTCCAACTATTAAGATTTGCGTTTTAAACTGAATACATGTTACATATTGACTGTTTGCCAGTCATTTATCCTAACTAAATGGAGGGGTGACATTCTTGAATTCCTCTTTTCTCTCCCTGATTGTAGGCTTGCGCAGGTAAGTAGAGGAACTCCTTATAAGGACAGAGGTGCACAGCTTCAGAGAAGTCCCTCCCTCCAGCAGTCTACAGGCATGTACGCAAAGTACCCTTCTCTCACTAACATAACTAGTGTATGCAGTACTATCAGATTATCAGATGGCTTAGAGCTGTTGGATGGAATGGAAGTAATTGTAGAGATACAGACTTAAAGGGACATTGCACCATTTTTTGGACTGATCATAAATGTTACCTTCCTTGTCCAATAAAACATTGTATTTTTGTGAAACTTATCTGAGTGTCATATATTTTATACATTTTTTATTTGAAAACAAATGAACCTTGAGATATTTCGTTTTTGACAATCAGAAAATATATACAGTGCACTTTAGAATTATTGGCACTCTAGGTAGATAACTTGTTGCATATCAGCTTGACCTTACAATAATTAAGTTTAACTGTATTGTAAATTCACTGTAAAACAACTCTAGTTGTAATGAACCTGCCTGGAAGATGACGCATTTTTATTTTGCCCCAAAGCACAGTGAGAAGGATGGGTCAAGTGGCAAAAGAAGCTCAAAGGACAGAAGCATCTTTAGGGTTTTTATGTGGAGGAATGGTCTCAAAAAGTGTCCTCCCAGCTCACCAAACATAACATGCAACTCAGAGCTGTTAAAGCAAGAGAAGCAAAAAACTAGGCAATGGGAGAGTGCCCAAAGCACTAAATGCATGTTTTTGAATAAGGTATATTTATTTATAGTTTAATAACTTTCAATAGGAAACAATTATCAATCTGTCTTACATGTGCATTGTATCTGTATTGTACAACATCTGGTTGGTTGTCACTATACAAAAGAATGGGACAAAGCACATCTCAAAACTACATGTGTCTAATCCTCTCTGCAGATGCGGAATCACCTCCGCATCACCTGTGACCGCATAATACTAATCAGTATTGTGTTACAATATTTGTATATAATAACAGTATAAAAAACATTTTGCAATATTTCACTGTCATCATTGTAGACATAATGCATGATTTCTGACATTATCCTGCAGGACCTTTCCATGTGACACTGGGTAATATATATCCATGAAGGGATACACCTGGAAAGCAACAATGTCCACATAGGCTGTGAAGTCTAAAGATTTATCATTTGGTATCAATAGACTATTACTGACAGGTGGTGTTGAATTAAAAAAATGATGTTGCTGATATCTCAGATCTTCAAATCCCTTCTTCTTGTTTGACTTTAGATTAAGAAGACATAAGAGGACTTCAAGGTATTGAATTACTGCCGTCTGCTGCCTCAACATAAAACTATTAAGGCTGTACAATTTAGCACAGAACTCTAGCAAGAAGTGTAAACATGATTTTAAATCATGCTTAAATAATACTGTGGAAATCTATATTTTTATTTGGTAGTCTTAATCAAAACACCACACTTTTAAGGGAACTTTTTAAAGGAACAAAAACCTATTGTATTGAAGTGTACCATCTGACAAGTGTCTGCTTTCCTTATTTGTTTATATGGAGTTGGTTGTGTAGAATAATAGATAAAAATAATACAGATTTTTTTGTTGTATTTTCAGGCATAAAAAATACTGAGTGTCTATGTCTTTCAATATTGCCTGTGAAAGAGTAACCACAACCTCCCTCTCCAGTGACTATACAGTACAGTGAGAATGTGAGAGAGCATTTCATTGTTAGACATTGAGCCACTGGTTCCAACAACACATTCCAGGGGGGGTAGACTCTGAGTATAAAGTATGCATTGTTCATTCTTTAACCATCTTAACCTTATAATACTTGCTACATTCATTATCTGTGACTAAATAGTTATCTATACAATACCAATCCAAAGTTTGGACACACCTACTCATTCAAAGGTATAACATTAGTTTTACTATTTTCCTCATTGCAGAATTATCATGAAGACATCAAAACTATGCAATGACACATGGAATAATGCAGTAACCAGAAAACGTGTTAAACAGATCAAAATACATTTCATACTGTAGATTCTTCAAAATAATCACTATATGCCTTAATGACAGCTTTCCACATTATTTTTATTCTCATTCTCTCAACCAGTTTCATGAGGTAATCACCTGGAAGGCATTTCAATTAACAGGTGTTAATTTGTAGAATTTCTTTGCTTCTTACTGCGTTAAAGCAGAACATTTCAAGAACTTTATTCAAGCGGTCACAAAAAACATACAACACTATGATGAAACTGGCTCTCATGAGGACCGAAACTGGAAAAGAAGGACCAGAGTTAGCAGAGGATAAGATCATTAGATTTGTCAGCCTCTGAAATCAGCAATTAACTGCATCTCATATTGCAGCCCAAATAAACTCTTCACAGAGTTGAAGTAACAAACATAATTAATGCTTCACCGAGTTGAAGTAACAAACTCAATAATCACCTGTTAAGATGAGACAGCATGAATCAGGCCTCCATGGTCGAATTGCTGCAAAGAAACCACTACTGAAGGACACAAACAAGAAGAGACTTGCTCGGGCCAAGAAACACAACAGACATTAGACCGGTGGAAATCTTTGCAGGAGAATGCCAAAAGTGTGCAAAGCTGTCAAAGGCAAAGGGTTTCGAATTTGAAGCATCAAAAATGCATCAATCTCAGGGTTCCCGAAACACCTCATTTTTGTTTAAACCCTACATTAGAACACTAAAATCAATTAATTAACTAAAGACTAATTAAATCAGTTTTAGAGGAGCACAGAGCAAAATTAATGGTTTCGCAGAGTTGATGACTCAAGTCACCAATATATTGACTTTTGATTTGACTTGCAATCTCTTCAAGATTTGAGACTAGACTTGGACTTGTAGTAATTGGATTTGTGCCTTGGAAGGTAAATATAGAATAGTTAAAACTAAGGAAAGAATCTGCCGTCACGCTTTGTTCCGGTCGGGTCTGGTAGCTCAAGCGATTAAAGTTGAAAGTCACCTAGGTAACGTTTGCGACAGTGCATCTGTTCCATTCGTAATAGCAATTTGCGACAAATATTTTTTAATTCAGTGAGAAGCCTAATGATAGCTCGCTGTCAAGAAATGGGACTGTTGCTAATCTTTGCCAGCAAATTAGTTACAGTAGCTAATAACTAGACAACACATATAATACAGAACACACAGCTGTTAGCTCATGGCTAACATGTAAAATAGACAGACAATTTGACTAATGGCAGATAGAACAGGCTGGCCCCAGCCTCAACATGACCACACTTCAATTACACATTAAATGAATATTTTAAATTAAATGTTGCACTTCAGTATTAGTGTACCAGATTATCAACTGCTGATTTAAAAAAGCTCATAAAACAGCCATCTCCAAAAAGGACTTGCTTTGGACCAATATACTATAACTACAGCCTATAGTGCTTAAAAGACTTGGGCCTTGACTCGGACTTGCATGCAGTGGCTTGAGACTTGACTTGGACTGAAATAATTTAAAGACATGTCTGGTTTCTCTCCGTGAACCTGTCTGGACTAGCCTTTCATTACTTAAGTTCAACTGTTCTACCCATCAAAACCCAAAATGAAACCTGTTGGTAAAGTTTATGTAAAAAATATCATGGGTAGTAAGTTCACTTCATAAACTCACACACACTGTATGAAGGAGTGGCCAATGTGACGGTTTTTGGTCAGCGCAGTGTGCATGATTTTGATTAGTATAATTTGCAGATTCTGGCTTTAAGGGGATTACATATACTTTCACTGGTCTTCCAGGGTTTTTTACACTTGAATAAACATTATATGGCCTTGAAGTATTGTGTATTACCAATTGCATTCATTCCTGGGTTTACAGTCTACACTACATAAGATTCACTCAAAATCCTATAAATGAACACAAAATGTATAATAAAGTTGTATTTATTCAAACTAGAATCATTTACAGGATACTTTTAAATTACTTCCATAGTAATGCACAGTGCATGAACATACACAGTATGTCGTAAATCTAAGACTTTCACAAGGTGCTATGCTTGTGAATGTAAAAACATATTTTATCAGATGCATAATGTTTCCTGAATGCTGGAGATAAAGGAAATATCATTTTCTTCAAATGGGAGGTCCTGAACGTTGTCTTTCACAGGTGACATGGGCTCTCCCTTCTTACTGGGGTTTATCTTTGGATTTTCTCTGAAACAAAGACAGACATACTTGATGTTATTGTCATAAAATGCATGTCACCAGAAAGACATGGTTATAATTCCATCGATAAAGCTGATGGATGTTGTACATCCTTGAAAACAAAAAATGCCAAACATCTGATTAAGGAAGTAATAAGGACAACTCATGAATTAATCATACGGTCATGGCCTATGAGGTCTCAGTTATGTGCCATTAGAACAGGTGCCTGTGGCACAGTAGAAAGTAGTCCATTCCTACACAGCCATTATTAATGTTTCAAGCTATAATGAAATAATTTCTCTTCCGAATTTTCACAGCACCACCCATATATAAATTGGCTAAATCACTCGTTTACATAAGCATTCAGTTACACACCAGACCTTAGAATCAGAATATTGCACAAGCCTGCTCATTAGAATACTGCCTCTGCTGGATTCCACCTGGGGAATGGCTGCTGGCGTGCTAATATTTGAGACATTAGTAACAAGTGCTTTGAATTAACATTGCTTACAGACTGGTACAAAAATAATATGGAACATCTCATTTCCAGGTGCACAGTGCTCCAAAATTAAAATTCCATATGTTAAATATTAATTCAACCAAAATGGGCCTACAACAGAGATTTGATATACAGTTTTGTGGCTTTCATTACTGATCACTTGATACAATATGTAGGCTACATCTATAATTAAACAGCGGGCTGAGTTGTATGGCTAATATATTACAGCTAAGGAAAACGTTTTTAATGCAAACATCGAGATGAAACTGCCCTGGTCACAGAGACAACAAAATCAAAATTTGCAATGACAGAGAATGAAGATATTGGTTAGGTTTTGACCTAGACCTATTTTCATAACATCTACAGAACTTGGAGTGTCTGCATGTAAAAACTGCAGACTTTGAAAGCTACAAAGACCACTGGTATTGTATTAACGTCAGGTGTGTCTATAGATTAAAAAAAATGTTTTTTATGTTTAAAAATTACTCTAAATTAACCAAACACAATCTTAAATATTCTTGTTAACAGAATTTAGAAATGTTTAGAAAGACTTAAGAGTATAAGAGTTGCACATCAAGCACACCGGAAGGAGAACACTGATGATAAACACCAATCTGTCTCTGCTCCTTTACAAATTTGGCCACTTGAATTTCAAAATGCCCTAATTTAACATTGGCTTAAAAGGGTAGTCGAAACACATCCATTTAAGCCTGTAAAAAACATGAAATACTACATTGCAACCTAAAAATCTAAGAACATTTCCGGGACTGCAGAAATATACAGTAGGTGCTATACTATAACATGTAGAATGCATGTCATCATTATTTATTTGTCTTCATCCGTTAAGCTTGTTTGACTAATAAGAACTTGACACTAAAGAGGACAGTTAGGACAAGCTGATTGTCTTTAGCTGTTCTTTCAATGAGAACTCAGCAACCACCATTAGGCCTCACGTAGCCCATACAAATGCGATAGTTCTGTTTCTACAGAATGAACGAGTTATGTGTTTCATGGAAGTGCACTGGAATGGCATTTGTGCTTATTTTGGCTGTCTACAATACATTTAAAGGAAATAAAATGGCAAAACGATAACTTTCTGCAAATAGGTAGTCGCGAACAATTCCCTGAAATATAGTTGATGGAAAACCTAACATTGGTGAATCAGCTTTACATTAGAATTCATATTTTCTTAATAATTTAATCATGGTTATACATGAGCAGATAATTCAACAAATTACTATATTACATGGCCTCATTATGTATGTTCTTACAAAGTTACATGGTCAAATTGCATGAAATACCATAGCAAGTTAAAATGTTGCATGAAAGGTGCAAATGAAAGAAAATCTAAACAGCAAACAATTTTAGAAAATGTAACTCACATATTTCCACATAAACTAATCAACATTCCTGAAGTAGTTCCCTCACTCTACCACTTGGTATGTTAATTTTGATCAGTCCCACACACCAAATCTCCCAAGTGGTTTATGCACAAGACTTCATAAGATCCCCCTGGTTAGGATAACCATAACTTACTTCTTAAAATGAAAGTTCTTCCAGAGGCCACTGATAGTGGCCTGGAGGCCAGGGTTGTTCTCATTATTTGTGCTAAGTTTCTTTCCAGGCCCTGAAGGCTTTTTACGGAGCCCGCTGGCCCTGGCTGGTGCAGAGGGGTGGATCTTTTTCCCTTTCCCTCGGTCACCAGGCCTCATCCGCGGCAGGACTGTCACCTGCTGAGAAAGGGGGAAAAACAAGTACTCACTGAGAGTATACAAGCTGACCATACGATACATTCTTACACTTCTGTCACACCAAGACCATTGGAAGTTGGCCTAACATGGTCGGCTACCTTAGGTCGTATTGGGCTGGGTTTATTGTCAGACGACTCTGGAGAGCATCGTGGACTTTCACCAGAGTCTGAACCCTTGCTTGAGTTCATTTCCTTAGAAAACAGAAGACAATGGTAAGTGAAGTCAACACTCATCCAAACAAGAACACCAACATCACCACCCCCTAAAAAAGAAATCCATATATAACAAGCTTACAGTGACGCACATTCTAGTGTTATGGAGCCTCTGCCTTACTAAAGAGCTGAGGAAACAGCGATGTTCCGGTGTGAAGGCATTCTCCAGCTGAGTGGGTGTAGACACATTCTCTGCACTGCAGGAGGTGTGGTTAGGCTGAGAGAAGTATGCACTGTCCTGAGAAGGGGGAGAGTCTGGTGGTGTGTCCTTGTCTTCTTGTCCCACGATGGACTCTGGGGCTCTGGGATTCTTCCTAGATCTCTGGCCTTCCTGGCTCCAAGAGAAGCTTTCCTTCCTGTGCTGGAACTGCCGTAGGGACGAGAGGCCGGATGTGGGAGCAAGGGTCTTGGATCTCTCCAGGGAGCTGGCTGACCAGCGAAACACCCCCAAACCTTGGCTGGAAGGTACAGGGGATGGTGAAAGGGAGAGAGTTGGGCTAGGAGGGTCCGCACTGTCTCCTGTCTCTACAGGCCCCCCGATGCAAGATCTTTCAACGGGGTCCTCTGTCACCTCCTGGGACTCCTCCTCCATGGGCTTGGGGTTCAGGCGAGCCTCCTCACTGGAGATGCTCCCACTACAGAAGAACCTACAGGGGTCCACATGCCTTGACTGTTTAGTCCACAGATACAATTGTAAACATTGTAGGAAGAAATTAAAGATTAAAAAATGGGCCAATCAATGGGATCAGAAAAAGAACCATTATTTCAGGTTCAATCATGAAAAAGAATACAAACGGCCACTAAAACCCACTACTTATATGATCCAGTAAAACTATAGCAGCAGTATAAGAGCTCACCTGCTTTGTAAGCCCTCCCCATCTTCACCCTCTTCCACGTTCCTCCTCTGAAGCAGGGTGGCAAAACGGTTGCGTGGTCGGTGATGGGTAGCAGGGGAGCTGGTCTGGCTCCCTCCGAGGCCAGGGGCCTCCTCTCCTCTGGACCGCTTCTGGTTGGAGTACTGCAGCAGGATGTCCTGGTCAGAAACAGCAGAGTCTACGGGAAACAAAGAAATCAACAATGTAATTATCAACAACACAAGGAAATAATGCATGAGGATTCATAAATCATGGTGGAAACAAATAAAACAATTGACAGAAAAGGCAGAGAATATTCTTATTTGATATGAAAGCAACATTGGACAGAGCTTCAAAACCTAAAACATTTTGGGACAGTTTTGCCTAGTATAGGACTAAACTAAACCAGATCAATAGTTTCCTATTGATCTGGAATTTTTTGGTCCTTAACTAGGCTTAATCTGTGTCTGCTAATCCAGCACATAATGTTTTACTACAGACTGCCCAATGAAACCTCACAAGATGAACTGAGCTGTTATAACAAGTAAACTGGTTGGCCCTGAACAATCCTAAATCCTCTCCCACCCATCTCAGTTGGTTTTTCAATGGTTTTGAAAAAATTATCTTCCTTTCTATGGTGACTGAATGACCAAAACACAAACCTGAGACAGATCAGCAGCAAACACATTTCTTAGTAAGCTCACCTTCCCTGGGTCTTTTAACCTGCGTGTCCCTGTGTGGAAGCCTCAGCCCCTGAAGGCTGACAACCCTCTCCTTCCCCCTGGTGGGAGAAGGCCTCTCTGGAGAGCCCACAGGCTGGGCAGCTGAGAGGCTGCCTGGAGTGTAACCTCTGCTCCAGATACTGAGGTGATTGGAGGCAGGCGTTTCACAGCTGTCCTTCCAGCCACGACTGCGAGGTTTAACTGGCTAAGAGAATTGCAGGGGTTGCGTACAACATGGGTGTTATTTTACATAACCTGTGCCTCAGGAACATTCTCTACGGTTGACATTCCATACCTTTAGAACATACAGATCTGGGGCCAGGACAGGTCAAGCACTTGTGTCAAAAACACTTAAAAGAAATTAAAAACCACTGTACCAACTGTTTTAGAGTCAAAGGTCATTTGAAACAGGCGACATTGGGGGAGGGGTTGTCAAACGCATTGTGATTTGCAATGACTAAGTCACTTACCAGTATTTCTCAGTTACAGAACAGACAACACCGGGACATAACATGTATGAAGATCAAATGCAGTGCTAAGAGCAACCCAGATATCCTTAAAAAAAAAATCAGCGTCACGCAAAATACTGGCAGATCAGGGTACTGTGGCGGGGCTTTTCCTGGCAGGTCAATAACTTAACTGTACAGCCCCAACCGGCCACCAGTACAGTAGAGCTTCATTCGTGATAGTTTCCGGTGTAAGTGCAAATAGAAAGGATTCATTGTTCTTACTATAAGTGTTAAATAAATTACATTTTAGTTTTATAGTCAGAATCACTTATTTTGTAAATATATATTTTGTTTGGTCTGTTAAAGTTTCTGCTTGCATTAGACAACAGAATGTAATACACACAATGTAAACAAAGTAGTACATAACATTATATACAAACTGGTATGTGACAACACAATAGTATCGATTGTTACGTCCATTAAGTCACATAAGTGACTGGACGTGACATCTTATGACTCAATACCACCGCCTGCAGGGTGATTACGATCCTGCGAACAGCATGCAATTTACTCCATTACACATTACATTAGATACTACTTAGAGATTATAGGGGAATTACCTTTTTCCAGTGCTGCGTACACATTACAGACAAAAAAGTATTTTAATCTACCTTTTTTGTGTTTTATATATAAGCACACATTCTGTCTGCATATCATTTGTTCATTGGGGTTTCATTTAAGAATCCGTTTTACATCAGTGGAAAGGGGTCATTTTATTTACTTACCTAACTATTCAGATTTTTTTTTTTTCATTTCTTTTAAATGCATTCTGTAAGTAACACTAACACATAAGTAACTTAGGCCTAACAGAGACAATATAATGACAAGATGCTCGTCTGCACCATAAATATATGGGTCACCAAAGTAACGTCAGAAACCATTTAAATTTGGAAATGGGATTCTATGGGCAAAGAATGGAGGAACGTAAAATGCTCATCCCAGCTAACTATTTACCAATATTGTTTGGGTTATTACATTTCTGAAAGGAACAATATCACAAGTTAAATAACTATACATGTATTACTTGTTGTCTGTGTAATTCATGGTAATATGCCTTTGGAGGGCATTTCTTGTCTTACAATGACACGTAATGCATTGCATGGGCCCTTGACAGAAATACATTGTCACACTTAGTGATTAGTAACAATATGGTCTTTACCAAATTGTTATTACATTAAAACTATTTTGACTGAATTCAATAATCTAAATTGCAACATCGTTCAAAAACACATTATCTTCTTTTGCATGGATAGATATTGGGGGGTGTTAAACGTAGAGCAAAAAAAGCAAATTCAACCTACCAGTAGATCTCACTGTGTTAATGCACAAGTTAGTGTTTCTGTTTAGAAATCTCCTTAGTGCCTTTACCTTAGGATTTGCAGCATCTGGGTTGAAGTCATCAATCCTCTCCATGGTGTTAATATCCAAGTTTCCCAGGGCCATCTGATAACCTTTACAATCTCCTACATTACTGGCATCACATCATTAAGGATAACACATTTCCCTTCTAGTGAATGGGAACTAGAGATCTCACTTGCTTTCTAGTGAAAGCAAGTTAGTTCTCTACATGCTGCAGTAGTGAATATGTACCTGAGGTAGCAGCTTAGCCTGTCTACAACCACCCATGGCAATATAGTATACAACAATTCTAATAGCATTTGTGCATCACAGACATACTGGCATCCACAGGCATGCCATCATAGGCTTCCAGTGACTGTAATGTTAACATTTTCTATGTTATCTTCTAATAATCTGTCTCACATGCGTAGCTCACAGCGTGACAACAAACGCATAGTAATAGGTAGACAGAAAAACAAATATTGTGTCACGGTCAACTAAATAACTACCCTGACAGCTAAAACAAAATCAAGCTGAGATTCAAAATTACGTTTGGACCTGGAGAATTAAGAGGGTTGAGAGCGTGCTCCATCCAATCAAGTTAACTGATACTTCCCCAGATAATTAGTGAAATACAGCAGAAACTGCCAATAGTGTTTTAGGCCAGTTTTTCCTAAATCACATATTTTTATAAATGAATTCATTTGGAAAAAAAAGTGTCAATTGCTGTCGTTTAAGCCACTGCCACCAACTGACATTTCATCCACACCATTTTGACTCCAAACCCACCAGCCATCACTACAGATGCAAGTTGAATCAAGCCACCATCAATAATACCACTCCAAGTATAGAATAGGAGAACATCTTGACACTTGTCTTCTACTCAAAAAACCTAGGTCCCGATAACAACAGCACTTACATTTTTGCAAAAACTAGAATCCAGAGCAATATATTGAGCCTAGCAATCTAATCATGACCGCTCAAACTCGCACTGAATAAGTGCATCTGCTAAGAGACATTTAATTGAGATCCGCCTCTATGTGAAAGGATACCGGCCAGCGTAGCCGAGGGTAGCAGGATCGAGGTGCTCTGGATAGGGGTTGAGAGGCACTACTTTTCTCCTAATGGGGTCAAACACCAGCTGGTAAAGGAAGGTATGATTGGCCTTAATAAAACCCTCAATGTACTCGTCTGGCACAACCACATTCATCTTCAGGTACTGGCCAATCTTCCTGATCACCTGAAAGTGCATAGACAGCTGTAATCATAGTTCAATATCTACCACTGTGCAAGTTCAACTACCAATTCAAGTTCAATTTTACCCAAAGGATGTCAGGGTTGTTTGCCATCTTCAGCAGTTTACATGCTTTGCCCAAACCAATTCCATGGATGGAAGCCAGATAGTCACAACCAGAGAGAATACACATGTGCCTGAACTTTTCCTCGGTGAAGACATCGCCCAGGGAGCGGCACCGTCCCAGGTTATTCTGGTCAATCTCCAGACCATTTCCCTGTTTATCCATCTTTAGGATAACCTGAGAGAAATCATAACCAGAACACAATAAGAGCGTTGCCTTCCAGGATTACATTGAGATTTTCCATGACATCTGCAGACTAAAATAAATTATGCTGTGCCAATTACGACAAATTGTTCAATATGTTGCGCGAAAGGGAAAATGATTGTGCCGTGTAGTTTGATGGAACCAAACAGTGCAGTAAATTACCGGGTGATTGGTTAAAATGGCAAGCCCTCTTTTTGCACTGTCATGACAGATCAGCTGAGTCCGTTTTAGGTACCAGTGCTCAAGAGCAATCTCGTGACACCATACGAAATAATTTGCACGGTTAATTCCTTTTTTTAATGCAAAAATGGTGCAGTGATTTAGCAAATTTGCAAGCCTTGCATAACACGCCGATTTTGCTTAAAACACTGCAACTGCAATGTCATAACCTATGTGCCACTAAAGCTGAATGACCAGTTGTGAAAAATGCATTGCAGAAATTCCAGAGTCCATAAAAAGCACTATCTTTAAGGGACTAATACTGTACTTTTTTGCAGCCAAACGCCAGCAAGTCAGAGTCCTCAGTAATGACAGCCTGTGCGATGCCAGCCTTGTTAAGGAAGG
This sequence comes from Esox niger, assembly GCA_016801105.1. Lineage (NCBI taxonomy): Eukaryota > Metazoa > Chordata > Actinopteri > Esociformes > Esocidae > Esox > Esox niger. The sequence goes on from JACXGJ010003404.1 coordinate 22,894, forward strand.
CCAGCTGTGCGTCAGCCTCATACGGAGCCACCAAACAGTCCACACCTCTGGTCCTTGCAGCCTACAGGAAAGGAAGTAACACAACGTTTTAGCTGAATACACATTTTTGAGATGATGATAAGCAACCATGAACACAATTAGTGTTTCAGTTTGCTTTAACCAGACCAAACCACAGATCAAAACCAGCATAACGGCAAGCTTTTCTCTGGATATTCATACAGCACAGGTCCTAATGAAAACCACTCATCAGTAGACCAAGCAATCTACTGTGATATTTTAACGGGATTAGGAGAGCATGCCTTGATCACGTCATGAGCCATGGAAGGGGTGACGTTGACACAGCGGGTGAAGCAGTCTCTGGCTTCTGAGATCTTTCCCTCACGTAGGAGCTGCTTGCCTTTCTGCAGATTCGCCTGACGACGCCTTGAAGACAAGTTTTTTGGTTAAAGGTTAACTGTTGTTCTACTACAAGAACCATTGAAAACCATTGCACGGAGATGTTTCATTTAATCTGAAGGCAAATACACATTACAGTAAACACACGTACTCTCTGCGAGCTTTCTCCACCTCCTGTTTAGAAGGCAGATTACAGCCATCAAACACCAAGATGGGCGTCACACCAAAAGACAACAGCATGTCCACAAACTTCATGCAGTACGTCACATACCTAGATGAAGGAAAATTAATAGAGTTACGTAGTTAGAATAAACCAGGCATAGCATGGACACAGACGTGTATAAGAGATTAAACTTACTGGTCAGTTGGCTCCCCTTTGGCAAGCTTCTCTGCACAAGAAAAAGCTCCTTTATGAAGCCAGCAATATGTGTCTACAGCTACCGTCTGTCCCTTGAACTTCCTCACACTAATGGGCTCTGAGGCATCTTTGAGGAACTGCAACAATCCAGGGATCCCCATCTTTTTCTCTACAAATGCAAACTTTAAAATTCAGTATGACTGTTTCTCTTGGTGAAATGGCAGATGCAAAACCTTTTTTCAACAATACATTATAACAACATTTTGAAAATAATAGCCAGCTTGGTCCAAGCAGAAAAGTTTCAACCTCAGGTTAAGCAGTTATACTCATTCAGATGTTCTTAATTAGGCCTAAAATGCCTGTTTGTTACTGCCTGGAGATTAAACTGTGTCATTGGGAGACCAATCAAGGTAGTCCAGAGAGTGTGTTCCTTCCTGCAGGTAAGGATTCAGCTATAGACTGCCTGGTTAAGCAAGCAGCATGATTAAAAACAGAATGGTGACGAATGTCTCACCAAAAGACACATCTCAAAATCAACTGTCCCGAGTTTGCTGGACGTTGCTGCAATGAAGCTGATTAAGTTGATTAAGTATCAATACCTGTCAGAAGTGTTGAGGAATCCAAAGGAAATAAACATAGTGAATAAACTAGCAGTATTTACCTGTTCTAATTATGCCACAATCCCAGACAAAGAATAAAGAAACACCTAGACTGCAAAATGTTTTGAAACACCATTTCCCGTTTGTCAGCAATATATGGGTGACAAGAAAACCAATAAGCATAAGACTACAGTAGTCCATTTGATTGTATGACTGATAAGTTAGCATTAATTGATCAATAGAATATTTTTATTCTATTCTAATATTAATATTATTATATTGTACTACTTATTGAAACCATTTCTGAAATGGTACAGTACAGTGGCTTTGGAGAAGAGCGTCAAAAAAATAACTAAAATGTAAATTGCCAAATATGCAAACGAGGCTTTTGGAGGGGTATTCAAATATGATTATAATTTTGATGGAGGGAGCTTTCGCCAAGGTTTCCGTCCCCCACACGTTTCCGTGGTATTCTCATGGTTTTGGTCAAATTCCATAGACTTCTTAACAGCGTCTCTAATACTGTACAGTACATTCAGTTTGATAAAAACTGTAAAGGTAGCTAAAAAGTGTAATAAAAAGCTAAATTGGCTAACATTTTAAATTAATGACCAGTTAGGCTAGCTACCGACTTAGGTGAAACATTTAAAGATGTTCACAAACTAACGCTACTCAACTATAAACTACCCATTCGTGGACGTAGCATTAAGCGGGTTAGTTACCATAGCAGTTACTGACAGTGACACCGCAGAAGTCAATCTAGTTAAATTCAATACACCGTTTTAAAACATTTTTAATAAACAATTAGCTGCCACAATATAACAGATTCTGTTAGCAAGAAATGCCGAAATACTTACTCGTGAACTGAAAAACCGCAGCACAAAATTATAAGGATTTTTTGTAATGAACACCATGCAAACGCCGACCAAGACAGTAGTTCGATTTTAGCGGCAAAAAGGAATTCACGTCTATCTAATGCTATTGGTCGATGACAGAAGGCGGGGGCTAGTGAGGGAATTCTATTGTCTGACCCAGGCACCCGGGATCGTGTTTATATAATTTTTAAAGACACATGTTCAATATAGAAGATAAAGACAATGTTTGAAGACTGTCTTTAACTTCTATATCAACTTTGGAGAGTTGGTTAACTAAAACAGCGGTGTGTTTTATTTAAACCCTTGCAGCCGGGGTATAGATGTACCAAAGGGTTAGAATTCTGAAACACCCTATGCCGGAGTTGTGCCGAAAACCGGGCGTTCAGAATTATTCTCCCATCTCGGTGGTGGGACTGCAAGTTCTGGCACACTTGAAAAACATTTGGGTAGTTCATATTCACCTGTAGTGTGTGCCACAGAGAGTATTTCTCTCTAGTGACAAAAATAAAGCCCGTTGTTTGACTGCGAGATTATATTCCCCCTCCCATGTTGGGGCTGCAGGATGTGGTACACTTTAGAAATATTTTTGGTTACTCATTCTGACCGGTGGTGCGTGTCAAACGGTGTTTCAATCTAGTTACAAAAGGAAACAAATGCAAGATGAGGCAGAATTTAGGCAAGGCCATTTCTTGCCTGACGAAATAATGATTACCCTAGCACCATATTTTGACTCAAAGGTCTGGTTTTGCACACTCTTCCACACTCTTGTTGACCAGTGTGTGCCACACATATGCGTGGTTAACTCACTACTGCACTTAATTATCTCAATTATACCTATAATAATGTATTTATCTGAAATCTGAATTATATTTTCAACAACCATTTTGGAGGGATGTTTGGATTGTACACTTGATGGCGAGCTTTCTGCTGTTTTGTTAGGATTTGACGTGTCGTGTTTCCCAGCCTCCCTTGCACGGGCACTTCCGGCTTCAGTAGTTGTGTATCGAGACCAACGAAACCTTTAACAACAAGATGGAATAATTGCGAACATTTTGTGAAATAATTTTAATGACGACGTTTTATTCACTCTTGACCATCTACTCAATGAAACCATTTGTTTAAATGCAAGTTCTTAGGACAAGAAGGTAGTTGGCAGAACATCAACAATGCATCTCTCTCCTACTAACGGAGATTTTACCTTCGTCTCATCAACAGAAGCCGAGGGTAAATGTTAGCAGGCCGAGGATATTTATCAGTTTTCATGGTGTTTTTAGTTAATGTCTACCGTATTTGTCAACACGTTATTTTGAAAGCTTGACATTTATTGAAATTCAGCATTAGTCCAGTATATTTTCTTGTGTCAAGTTACCTTGGTTGAATCTGAGATAGTTTCAGAAAGGTTTGACAGCTTTCTGCTGCTGCTAAAGCCTTAACCAGACTGTACACAACAGTACGCGCACGATATGCTAACGTTAGCAATCAACTGTCTACATATTACTTTAAATCGCATCTTAAGAATCTTAATACTATACATCATTTTACAATCTTGAATCAGGTTGGACGAGAGTTTTCTTGCCCATCGAGAAAATAAAATTTTAATTTTATTTGGACAGCAAGTCAACGACTGGAGGGTAACAACATAGCTAATTATAATGTTCCTTATTTCAATGCATGTTATAATATTATTTATTTACATCAATTTCAATACAGATCTAAGCGGGACTATTGATGCCCCAGATGTTAAACTGAACATCGGAGGCTACAATGCCAAGGACCCATATGCTACCACGTTCTTAAGGAAACGAGGTTATGGCTGGTTACTGGAAGTAGAAGAGGATGACCCTGAAGACAACAAACCTCTTTTGTGCGTCCCATAAATACATTATTTGTCTATATTCATTGCTTTTTAATGACATTTGATTTGGCCATCACTGCAAATTGAATGTGCTAATATCTTATTGTTTTGCTTGCTCACATGCTTGTATAATTAGGGAGGAGCTGGACATCGATCTGAAAGACATCTACTACAAGATCCGCTGTGTGCTGATGCCAATGCCCTCATTGGGCTTCAACCGACAAGTTGTCAGGGACAACCCTGACTTCTGGGGTCCTCTGGCTGTAGTGCTTCTGTTTTCCATGATCTCCATCTACGGACAATTCAGGGTGAGACAGTAGTCCAGAAAAACTGTTTACCGTTAACTCTGAAGCTGTGTCACTAGCCTGTGCTTTATCAGTTATAGCTGCACATTGACTGCAGTAGACAGTATCGTAGAATTTTGGATGTTTGTGATGAAGTAGGTGTCGCACCCAATAAATAATTAAATGCAATTGGTTTATGACCCTCCCACCCTACAAAACAATATCAAAAATGGATCTCAGTGTTTATAGCTCAAGGTTGCATTTTATACCTGCAGCAACATGCTGCCCAATTGCTGGGCTGATATTCTAGATAAACAGTAAGTAGATTGCAGCATAGAATGCCTGTTTGGCTTGGATTTGTCGGAGATGGTCACATCAACCATTTGAATATAATCTTGCATATTTAACCTGTTGCTTTAACATGGATTTTGATATATTACTATAAAATGTATTATTGTAATAATTTTCAGTATACTAATATAGTCATTCAGTGAATAAATTAATCATATGCATATCCTGGACTTTTTTTGTTAAAATAATTGCAATGACAAGCTTTGTAGGGCTAGATGAGGCACATATATAAATTGGGATTTTCCTTTTAAATGTGCTCATGTAATATGATGTAGTAATCAGAAAAACTATATGGTGAACTTTAATTGTAAGTATGATATTTTAAATAACATTTGAAAGGGCTTTATGTGAAGGAAACCCATAAGACACTAAATGCAACCAGTGCTGGCCTCAGTAACACTCTGGAAGGCTAGACTGGTATCTTACAGTTTTTGTCAATTGCTATAACACTAAAACCCATTGGCTGAACAAACTTCTCATTTGCCTCGACTCATTTAGCTTATTATGCTTAAACCATTTCACATGGTAAAACACAATTTAGACTTTTCAGCTAAACTCTAAACACATCCTCATTCTTTAAACATATTCTGCACTCTAATGCACATGTCATCCATGCTGATAAACACCAGTGGCAACAATCAAATACAAATAGAGAACACATATCATTTGTTGAACACAACCACTCAAAATTGGTTGCAGGTTAATATTAACTAAGAACAAGAATTACAATATCACAAAGACAAAGGACACATTTGTGAGATGCTGGGTACAGTACTGTAAAAATAGGGGTACAAGGAGGAGGAAGAACAAAAACTAAATTGCAAAGAGCAAAGCAGAGTAGTCATTTCGGATCAATATTGAACTATGATAGAACATGTTTTAGTTCATCAAAAGACAATGACGGATGAATATGACATTTGCTTCGAGATTAAAAGTGTACTTCTCCCTGAGAACAGTATGTTTTGAGATGAAAATGTACTTCTCCCTGAGAACTGTATGTTTTGAGATGAAAATGTACTTCTCCCTGAGAACTGTATGTTTTGAGATGAAAATGTACTTCTCCCTGAGAACTGTATGTTTTGAGATGAAAATGTACTTCTCCCTGAGAACTGTATGTTTTGAGAAGAAAATGTACTTCTCCCTGAGAAATGTATGTTTTGAGATTATAATGTACTTCTCCCTGAGAAATGTATGTTTTGAGATTAAAATGTACTTCTCCCTGAGATCTGTATGTTTTGAGATTAAAATGTACTTCTCCCTGAGAACTGCATGTTTGGAGATTAAAATGTACTTCTCCCTAAGAACTGTATGTTTTTAACAATGTGTTTTCAATTTTTCGGTGTATTGTTGACTGACTGCTTGAGTGTTTATCATTTTGAGAGCAGTTTTTGATTTTGTACACAGGAAAAAAAAAATTGGGTGAATTTTGCGAGAGGACAGAGGTTTTGTAAATAGTGCGTGAAGATGAGGTTTTGTGTTTAATGTTTTCTGTATATGGAGCCAGGTTTCAGAAATTGTGTTTTGGCAATTGAGAGAAACTGTAATGTTCAGATGGACACCAAATATATTTGTCCTCTCACAAGAGCATTGTTGTTTTCCTTTTGAATTAATTGTTTCATCATTTTATTTCCAAAGGTCGTGTCTTGGATAATTACCATTTGGATATTTGGATCCTTAACAATCTTTCTGCTGGCTCGTGTTCTTGGCGGTGAGGTATGGTCAACAAAAGTTAACGTTTAGCTTAAATAAATAGTACATTCTTGCTATAGCATGAATGATGTTGCATGCTGTCTAACACTGGTTTGTATTGTTCTGTTGGACAGGTGTCTTATGGACAAGTCCTTGGAGTTATTGGATACTCTCTACTTCCACTCATCGTTATAGCACCTTTGCTTTTGGTCATTGGCGGTTTTGATGTTGTTTCTACACTCATAAAGGTGAGCAGGCAAGCAAGATAATAAAACAGGATTTTCTCACAAAATAGACTCATTTTAATTATCGTTGTGCATTCTAATTCAACATACACTAAGGTATAGTAAAATATTTGTACCTTTTTGTTATATTATGAATGTACATTATTTAGATGTCATCAGTTGACTCTTATATCAGATGCCAGTATTTATTAGTTGCAAATGAATTTCTTTTATTTTTTTCCCAGCTTTTTGGAGTTTTCTGGGCTGCTTACAGTGCTGCTTCTCTGCTTGTTGGGGATGAATTCAAAACCAAGAAGCCTCTTCTCATATACCCTATTTTCCTTTTGTACATATACTTCCTGTCACTATATACTGGTGTCTGATTGGACAGATGGCTACTGTTGAACTTTGATTGGAGACTGACAAAAAGTTCCCTGAAAGACACAAGGATTCATTCCACAATGAAAAGGAGCATTAATTATGTTTTAAAGGTCATTTTCTCCCTCTTCTTTAACCTTGGTTATAATCCTAGACTGTTGAAATACAAGGGCATATCCTGAAACGGCATATTTAAATGTACCCCTTCCTCTGTGATCAATAAAAAGCAGAAGCTGGTATGATCTAAGGCTAATTTATTTTCAGATTTACTTGTAATTAGATGCCAGGTTTGCATTAGTATCATATAATAGACTTATTATTTTAATTAAGGTGTGAAATCTGGTTTCGGGAGTTATGGGTTGGTCACAAACATGCCACTCAAAGATTTTTGTTTTTGCTTCTACTCCATAGAGGAAGGTGGTGTCAAATAAAGTGCAAATATGTACATTTCTAACTAAGGGGTTAAGACATTATCTCCTAGCTGAAGTTTCCCAATTTTTTTGTAAGAGGATGTGTTAAGCATACTGTTTATTATTCACAGTATGCATTAATTAGTTGTCATTTTATGATCTTTTTACAAACCTTTATTTCTTAACTTATAAATTTCGGCCGGGGTAGGCAAGTAGATGAGCAGTTCGTGTGAAATAAAACATTCTACTAAACGTTGGTGCCTTTCATCAGTTGTTTGATACTATTTTATCTTTTATTGAAATTATCTTTTATTGAAATTATATTTAATATTTTCAGACAACTTGCACGATATGCATTCCCACTGAACATAGCTTAATGTATTGTTAAAGGTGTACATGTTCCTAAACATTCCTAAACTGCAGAAGCTCTCAAGATATGTCTCTGTATAACTTGCACTAGATATTTCAAATGATGGCCCCCCTTTAAAGTGCTTCATCATTGATCTGCATGTCAAACTAAATTTCACACCCAATTCATGACCTACCATAGCAATTACATACTAATGGTAAACAGGTAAATGTAGCCATTTATATTAAATTTACCGTAAATATATGAATTATTAGCTGTCAAGTTTTATATGTTAGTGTATATATTTAACTTTTAGAAACATAGCAAATGCTTAGTTTTTTTTTCTGATTGGACCATGATCTTAACATGAGTGGTTTTTTTTGCATGTTACTTCTGAAGTTGTATATCTGGTACACATGAATTAAAGAATTCCACTGTCTTTTAGGTTTGAAGGATGTATGAAAATATGAATCTGTTATACTGGAATGCAGACCAAGATAATACTTGTGTTAAGGTTAAGTACTTCATGGGCTTTACAAATGAAAAAAGGTGCCTTGGTGGAATGGGCTTGTTGGCTACAAGAATATAAAGGTGATTTTTGAGTCAGTGGTTTGCATTTAAAGGTTTTGATTTATTGTATGGAGTTACAAATCCCTTAATGTCAATTTACTGTCAGTGGTTATGATCCTAAAAAAGTATGGAACACTTTAAATTCTGTGAAGAATAAAAAATGCTTATCTCCGCACTCAAATAGAATAGCGTAATGTTGACTAGAATAGCCAACATTTTTGAGAACTTTACAAGTCACTAAGTCTGACCAGGCATCTGTATATGCGTTGCATACTTCTAGCTGAACTGCTGTTTCTACCCTCTAGAGTTCTCTCTCAGACCATTTAACCCTTTAGCAATTCTGGAAAATGAGGTGCAGAATGGGATGGAACCATCAGCTAGATAATATGTGGTTATTTTTTTTATTGTGACTTGATTAACTACCCAAGGATGTAGAATTGTGTTTTATATGGTGGGGTTCTGGGTGATTGCTTCCCTGGATTTTCACAGTTTTCTGGATGGGCAAATTGACCTGTCTGATATTGGGGTTCTCGCCTTATATCTACACCCCTGACACTATCACCTGCTTCTTATAGCTCACACTACAAACACCTGTAATCAAACAATCCTGCAAAGCTGCTTCTGTCGTTACTCTTTTTAAAGGGGGCAACAAGCATGACCTTTATTTTAGACAGACTCAGCAAAATTCAGATGGTCTACACTATCCAGTATCCCTCACTGAATGCTGTTCACCATACAGCACAGCTTTATTTACTTTTCGCATGCTCTTTGGAATTTCAGTCTGGGCATATGTAAAAGCACTTTGTGACAACTGCTGATATTAGAAGGGCTTCATAAAATAAATTTGATAGATTAACATCCAACATGCCTTCTTTGACCTTCACCTACTACTAATACCAAAAAACAAAATGTTTGCCCTTTGATTAGAGCCAACCTGCTCACACCTACAAACATCCTTGCCCTGAATGGGGCTAAGTTTGAGAATGTTGACAACAAATGTCTTGGTATTTGGCTGGGCTTCTCATTCTCAATACTCATATTGCTGACCCTCAATATGAAGTTATATCCAAAATTTGTTTATTGTTCCAAAACAAGGGATCCCTCACTCCCACTGCCAGATACACACTTAAATTGACCATGTCAGTCCTTGGCTATAGCAATGTATTCTTAAGTCCTCTTTTTTTTAAGTTTTCAAGCTACTGTACTCAAAATCATGACTTGATCACTGGTAATTCTCAAATGAATCTATTATTCTTCTACTGCACCCTACATAGTTGACTGAATTATGTCATGTTAATGTCTGATTTTGAAACTTGATATATAGGTCTGAAATGAAAAGATAAATCGTGAATGAAGTTTATTCATTAAAACAATCAAAAACAATTTGAAAGATTTGTACATCAGAAATGCATACTTGTTTTGTTAATTAATAGTGGACCATGAATTGCAATTACTTCAATTCACAAGTGCATCCTGAAGGTGATGTTTGCGTTAAACCTCTAGCTACTCTATGGAAGTGACCTTCAGAGTTTTGTCAACAGCATGTCATTATGAAAAGCACTCCAAGACTGTAGGCATCAGGGTTGGACTATGATTTGTGGCAAGTTCTTAAGGTAATTAGGAAGTTTGGATCTCTGGGATTTCCATAATGTTTTTATTTGATGATCATGGTTATGCCGCACATGATTATTTACAAACAACTAGCAACTCTGACATTTCTGAGTTTCTTATTTCTGACTAGTAGCTGAATGAGGCAGTGCCAACTGGGTCAGAATCTTTGAGAGTGGAAGAGTAGGATGTTGGGCTGGGCTGCCTTGTCTCTTTGCATTTTACTGAGTGCGCACCTGTATGCTAAACAATGTCAACTGAAAACAGTGCTTCTCCAAGCGCATATGTATAGGAGAACACATCCCACTTGGATGAACTTGGAGCTCTTTGGAGCATGCTAAATAAAATATTTCTCTGGACCTTCCGATAAATGTTACTTAATCTATAGTTTTTAATATTTCTCAGTTTAACATTGGTCTATTCTGATATTTCAAATTTCTAAGTTGGAATTGTCAGAGCTGTTGAGGTCCATAATATTTTCTAGTTGTTTGTGGTTCATTGTTTTCTACATGACTTTCCAAGTAGCACATATCAGAATTTCCGAGTTCTGAGTACCCTTGAACTGTTTTCCAGGCAATGTTTCCAACTCGGAAATTTCGAGTTTCCGAGTTGTCTGGTATCGCGTGATGGCCAAGCATCACTACGCCAGTTCCGTACTTCCGTTTACCTGACGTCCATCAGACAGAGAGCGGAGCTCATAGGTTTCTCAGTACTGATGGTGAATAGCTACTGCTGCGGTAACGGGCGGAGGAGCAGAAGCCGCAGAAGGAGAGTCAGCAGTAGTAGAGGAGCGTTTGTTTGGGATTCAGCTTTTACAATAATTAATATTACTCGTATCAACGGAGCTCCCTAAAAAACATAGAAGGGAAGGGAAAAATAAAGAAAGATGGCGGCCGCGGCCTCGCCGGGCTCCTGCTCGTCCACCTCCTCAGACTGGATTGTACTGAGAGACGGTTGCCTGCGTTGCGACGAGGAGGGCCTGCGAAGCCTTTCTTACCACCCGGCCCTCAACGCTATCTTGGCCGTTACTAGTCGGGGCAGCATCAAAGTAATCGACGGCACTTCTGGGGCCATTCTCCAGGCCTCGGCCTTGCATGGTAAGTCAGGCCCCCCGGGACAAGTTTACATTTTAGTAAGTAGGTAGGTGACGTTAATCGTTTTGCCCATAGATTCCAATCACAGACACCGGATTGTCATAACAATCAGATAAAACAACATTGGTCATGGTACTTATTGGGCCTGCTACTGTGTAGTCGACTTCGGTTGAGCTAGCTAGCCATAGTTAGCTAAGTTTACTAACGTTACAATATTTTACTTGCGTAAGGTAGCATTGCTAGCTAGGTTAATAACGCGCCGTTGGAATGTGTCATTTAGCTTAAGTTGTAACTGGTTCACGAGCTACCTACAACAGTAAGCTGTTTTGTAATATTCATAGAATCCCTTGAATACGAAGTTAGCTTGTAAGGCGTTTAACGTTGGTTAGCTAACGGTTACAGGAGCTAGTTCATATTACAGTGTAGATGTCTGGCTGTCAGTGTCAGGACAGTTGGATTTTAGGCTAACCCAGGTTAACTGGCGAGTGGACGTCAAGTGTACCATAGTTAGGCTACTAACAGTACGGTACTAGTGTTTGCGATTTGCCATAAAAACAGCTTTTGTTTTGGATCATCTAAAAAGCTGATTGTTAACGTTTCGCTTTAACGTTGAAGCAATGTTTAATGTGCCTTTATAATAGCGTGGTTCTTTCTTGAATCCATCGCAGTTACGTATTGTTGTGTCAACTAGCTAGGTAGGTAGCATGTAGCCATGTTAGATAATTAGTGCTAATGTAATGACACGACTCGGTCTAGGTCGCTAACATCTAGTAAGCGATACGTAAATCGTTTCGTTTGCTGGCTTGGGGAATATAGGTACATTGACATTGTGCTTTATGTTAAGCATATGTACATAAAGCGCCTGTGGACAAGCCTAGTCTCTTCACTTGCAAAGTACATCTACAGATAGGTCTGCTAGCGCTGTGAGTTCCTTGATGATCTGGCGGCGCGCATGTTGTCGCAGTAAATGTAAGGTTGGTAGTTCTTCACACCTCAGCAGAACAACAAAGTACGAGTCATGTTGTCAGTAATGACCTTGTGGAATTAAATTCTGGGATGAAAATGGTAAACGAAAGTGATTTGAATAATTGTTTTCAATATAAAAACAAACAATTGAAAAGTGTTTTGTTATCTTATACTACGTCTATGTTGGATACAATAGGGAAAACATCTGGGGATTTTGATGTTGTCCTTCACATGCTTAGTGCATAATGTCTAAATGCTACATCCTCTATAGTAATTGTAGCAGCTGCCAAGTGAACTTCATTGTGGAATGACTTGTAGAGGTTCTGCCCTAACCAAATCCCTCTTCTGCTTTCATTCTCAGTCTCTGTAGGCATTTCAATGTCTCGTACCTAAGTGGATTTTGTTGCTTTGACTTTAGGTACAAAAAAGACGCTTGCATGCCGCATTCTTATTTTTTGTGTATTATCTAAAGCAACAGCCTGTCACAGTAGAATCCTGGTGTTTCACAAGATAGTTTTGGGGTGGATGTGACACTACCTTTTTTTGCACAGGGTCTTTGATAGCAATGTTCCATACATCTATAGCACCATAGTCAAGAATCAAGTTTGTTTTAGTAAGTAGACACCTCAGTTGCAAGCAATAAAGCAATTTTATCAATGCAATGCTATGGGTGAAGTATTGCGTTTTGGGTTGCAACATCTCCAATGAAAGCGGTGTTTCACCTTTGCACAACTTCTTAATGATTTAGTTACTTATTTTAGCAATGATACATTTATATCCTAAAAACAAAAGATCCCAACATATTGTTGAATGAGCAAATTTGAATTTCACTGCAGAAATGATTTCCCCTGTTTTGGTCTGTTTGTGAAATGTCACAAGTTCCAAAATTCATAGACCTTAGATACCACCTCCCTAACAAAATGGTTATTGGAAAATATGATGATAATTTGTAGAAAACAAACAGTTGTTTTTGAAATGCCAACGTTGTTAATGCCTGTCTGGTGTTCTGTGCCTGTCTGTAGTAATTACAACCCAATGTTTTGGTGCCGCTGCCAGTTATCTACCCATAAATACCAAAGATCCCACTGTTAAATGCCTCATTTGTGTTCATCTTGCGTATATAACATACCAGCAAACAATAAAAAACATTTACCAGACAAAATGACTGTTTCTATTGATCATTTTCTTTTGCCAAGATAATTCAGTATTTTTTCTTAGCATAAATGCAAACATCAACTCACATTAACCTGTAGAAATAAGAATTTGTGCTTTGTCAACTTGCCACTAAATCTGGTCGTTCTATGAATGATGCCACTGTTTGTTGCTATAACACCAAAGTAACCATGTTTAAAAAGAGTAGGCTAGTGACAGATCTGAATAATTAATTCCCATAACTAGGACTTGACTCAAACCAGTTGGCATTTTAACTAGCCATGTCTGTGCTATGCCTTCGCTAGGCTATCGCTTTGGGTTATATCCATCTACTGTTGGCAAAAACTTTAACAAATATTTATGTGTAGAAATAAATACGAATATATGCTTTCTAAACATTCCACTAAATCTGTTTGATAAAGGATGCCAACATTTGTTCTGCTAAATGTTCAAACTGTACATTGTATAATAGCAAAGTTACTGCATTCACATTATCTACTACAGTAGAATGTTGGCCGCAGATCTCAATAGTTCATTCCACAAACATTGGTTGTCAATAAGCAAGGCTCAAATCATATGCCATTATAATAACAGTAACTAGCAATATGTAAGAATTGTAGGCTCTATATTTTATAGTAGATTACTTGCCTCAGATATCAATGGTTAGCTTTTTTGACGTTTAACTTATTTTAAATCTCAAAATAACCAGAATATTCCCGTTGTTTGTTTAGCTTGAAGCAAGCCACCAGTTTAGAATGAACTTATTTGCCGCTTAGGACATTTTAAACTGTGGTGATCCAAACTTAATTAGGAAATACAATCGTCAATCCATTATTTGAATCTGTTTCAACAGGCAGAGAAGTCCCAGTAATATCCAGCTATGTCTTTCAACTCTTTAGTACTGTAGCCAACTCTGTTTTAAACATGTATGGTTCGAAATTGCAATGAAAGATTACTTCAGGAAATTATCCTTAAAATCATGGCAAAAAGCCGTTGTGTTGCTTATTCTTAAGTTAACTACCACAGGGTACTGTTTGGAAAGAACTCACAGAATGAAGGGGAGCGACCATCGCGCAGTCCAGGAAATAATGTTGTTAGAGTTGTCTTTCCGAGAGGAAAATTGTTGACACCATTTACATTTATCGATATATTTGCTGATAGTACCATTGTTGAAAGAAAAAACATTTTGAGCTGATGTTTCGTGGTAGTTCCTTGGTGCTGTGATGGAACTTCCACAGTATATAATCCAGTATAATCCAATGAAATAAGATACTAAGTGTGCAAAAACAAGCATGGCTTGTAATAATTTCGATTTAAAAATGATCATGTTCACCTCAAATACTGTGTGAAAATTAACACAAGGCCATACCAATGATGTATTACTTGACAAACATCATCCTCTCAAAGGACTACTACATTGATGTTCGCTAGAAATACCTGTAATTTGCAATGGACAGAGAATAACACAAGATATTTGCCAGCTAACAGAGAAAGATATTATGTTCACAAATATTATTGAGTGTGAAGTTTTTTGTTTAATTAGATTGCGGGAACAAGCGGCTGAATTGAGTTTTCTCAGAAGGGTGGCTGGCGTCTCCCTTAGGGTGAGAAGCTCAGTCATCAGTGAGGAACTCGGAGTAGAGCCGCTGCTCCTTTGCATTGAAAGGAGCCAGTTGAGGTGGTTCGGACATCTGGTAAGGATGCCCCCAGGACGTCTCCCAAGGGAGGTGTTCCAGGCACGTCCTGCTGTGAGGAGAACTCGGGGTAGGCCCAGGACTAGGTGGAGAGATTATATTTAGCCTTGGGATCCCCCAGTCAGTGCTGGCAAATGTAGCTTGAGTAAGGGAAGTTTGGGATCCCCTGCTGGAGCTGCTGCCCCTGCGACTCGACAATGGATAAGCAGATGGAGATGAGATGAATTAGGTAAAACCGGGATATAGCATTTCATTGCGAGGCAGTTACTGAGAGCATAGAAAGGCGCTACTGAGATTAAGTAACTTTCTTCTGGATATTCTACCACTGCTGCTTGGAAATCCAATGGACTGGTGGAATTTAGGCTAAATGAGGGAAGATTCCCCGGCAATACATGTGCATCCCTGCAACCTCATTGCCATCCAAGCATGTGTTTTCACCTGCTGGTCTAACCATAACCCCCCCCTTAGTTTATCAGCTTGCGGTAATTTAGTAATACAAAGTCCAAAGACACTTCATTTAAAATGGTTGTTTTTTTAATAAAGATGTTTGTTTTTATTTGACATAGTGGTATGAACTATTCTTGGTATGTTCGCAGAGTCTGTTGTCGGCATTATTTTAGTGTATTAGGCATACTCATCCGAAAATGGTGAGTCAGATATTTTGTTTTAAATAGAGGCCTCGGTTTAAAATGACTTGCTTTTCATTGATCTTTTGACTATTTCTGTTTGAAAATATACTGTTTCTGTATTCTGCAAGAAGGTATAAGAAAGTTGTGCTCGTTTTCTGATTATTTGCAATATGTGCTGTCAAATATGTCCATGCATTATAAAAATGCAGTTTTTATTTAGGAAAAGATTTTACATTGGATATTTTTCGTCATAGAATTTGTTTTACCATTGCATCTGTGACAATTCTTTCCACTGCTACTTTTGCTTCAACCTGATTGTAGAGTGATACTTTTTCATCTTTGCTTTCAGTTGGAGTTTATACTGAATCTAACATTAAAAACCACCAAGCATGATAAGATAACTTAATAAACACCCCAAATACAATCACTACACCATATCTATGGGTATAAATTGTCTTGGGCTGGGAATACATTTTTCAGCACTCCGCCCTGGTAGGCTACTGTATCATCATCATTGCAAATATATAATACAGATAATAATTTGAATGTCAATAATTACTTTGTCAACATTGACCTTCTGGTGTTATAAATCCTAGCCTTCATATACTCATACTTAACTTTAAGTCTCAATGAAAGCAAGTGTAACGCTTACACTGTAAAAAGATTAACCGCCTGCCAGTGTGGCTGGTGAAGTAACTGGTCAATGCCACAATCTTCACACATTTGACCGGTGTTCATTTTTTGACATGCCAGTGATCTTTCAACTGTGCGTTTTTTCAATGGGACACCAAATTCAATTGACAGAGGTCATTTGGAAGGTATTTTTTTCTTTAATCTGTGTGAAACATCAACCTCCCCAGCACAGGGGTTGAATGCTTTAGTCATATAAGACAATTGGCTTGGGTTTTGTGTACTCTCTGTATATGAACTTACGTAAACATTACAACCATCCCCCCAACCACAAACCCTTTCCCTCTTGTCTGTACCAGTGCAGGGAGTGTGGTGGTGGTTTGCCTGAAAAAAATCCCACAATTTGCCTTTAGAACAAAGTTTATCCACTGACATAAGGATTACATAATTGGTAAACATTGGTATCTTTAGATATTATCTACTTTGTAAACCTGAAAACAGAACTAAATGATACAGCATCAGCAGTGCAAAATTTAACAAAGCACTTATTTTTTATAATGTATTTCTTGTGTACAACATTCTGCATGATATTTCAATAAATTCAATTCATAAAGCATGTACCAGATACATGTCCAGAAGAAGTAAATGGCTTAAACACAACAGAAATTGAAGTAAGGATAAGGTTTGCTTAAGTTCTAATGAGAATGAATTATTTGTGATATGGTGGTTATTATGAACAAAGTACATCTCCTCACAGTCAAAACAAATTATGCATTGGGATTTATTCTGGATAGACAAAAACTACGCTGGCTATGACCTTCACTATGTTGTAGTAAGCCTAAAATAAAACTCTTTACGGTTATGCAGTATTGTGACAATTTCTGGTGGATTTTTGAAGTATGAATAACTGCATGCTTTTGTTGGCAATATGTGCCTCATCAAAACCCCTTGGGCAGTAAAAGAGTGGGGATTTCCATGATTCACTTGTCTTTTCAGTTGATGAGAAAGTCAGTTATCGTCACCTATATTGATATATATTTTATCAGTGTCATTCACGAATGAAAGGAAAACGAAATTTTTTGTGTAATGAAATAAAATACTTTTGGCAGGGAAAAGTTCATAAGTTAATAAGGACTATTAGTCAGTTCAGCACAATGCTTAATTGTGTCTAGCTTCTGGGCAAATGTATTATCACCGTGCCCTAGTGGTTAGAGATGCAGCCTCATGGGGGAGACCCAAGTTTGAATCCAGTGAGGGCAGCAACATTAATCACTTTTATTTGCAGGCCGGCTGAACAAGGCCTGATTTTTATTTGATTCACTTTTTCTAGATCTGGTTTTCTTCAGTGACCTCCATTTGATATGTCTTTCACTCAGCAGTGGCTTCTATCGGCCATTCTGCTATGAAGCCTAATTGACCGAGTGCTGCAGAGATGTTTGTCCTTGTTGCAGGTTCTGCCATCTCTGCAGAGAAACCCTGAAGCTCTGTTAGTGGCCCTTTGGGTCTTGGTTGCCTCCCTGACCAAGGTATTTCTTGCCCAGATTCTTAGTTTGACTAAGTGGCCAGCTCTAGGCAGAATCTTGGTGATTCCATTACATGATGGTAGAGCTGACTCTGCTTCTGGGAACTGTCAATGCTATAGCAATTTTTCCATAACGGTTCCCAGGTTTATGGCTCGACACAGTTCTAGCTTGGACGTCTACAGAGAGTTCCCTGGACTTTGATGGCTTGGTTTTCCTTTGTTATGCACTATGGGGGACCTTATGTAGACAGTTATACCATCCTATCAAATTCTAGAGACATCTTCGGGATTGAATAAAGTTCACAGGTTGCATGAATATCTGTGTGCATGAGATTTTTAAAATAACAATACTGAATCCAGGTCAGCCTTTGTGATTGGACTAGATATCTTTTAGTTTATTTTTGAATCAGTGTACCAGATTTTAGTTTTGCCTGAGGGATAAGGTATTGAATTTGAATTTTCCTCTACATGCAGATTTAAATGGGTAGATAGGGTTGACACGCAAAGTTTTAGCCTCTCACCAAACTAGATCATACATCAATGATTATCTTCACTTCAGATCATATGGTTTATGGTTAGACACACTGTTTACTCTCAGCTACAGTGTAAAAAATGCTGCAATTCTGGCCTCTGAAAGAGATGTCACTGACCTAGACCAGGTCTCTCTTGTCCCTGTCAAAGTTTTGAATCAAATGGCAATCCAATAAGATTGAATTTGTGGCCTCATAGACAACTATTAAAAAAGGCTGCATTCTCTCCTTGATGCTACAGGGGACAATACACAGTATTAAGAATTAAGGGTATGCAGACTGTTGAACATGGGTCAGTTGTTTTTTTATTTGTTGCCATGTTTTGTTTTATGATTGTGCCATTCTGTTGTGACCTACAGTTGAATGTGAATCCCATAAGAAATAAAAGACGTGGTTTGCCTGCTCACTCATGTTTACTTTTCAAATTGTACATATATTACCAATTCTCCATGGGTATGTAAACAGAATACTGAATACAAACATGTACGGTGCTTGTTGCAAATGGGTGACCCTGTTGATGCGGAAAATAATGATTTAGAATTTGGAAGAGGGAATGTAAAAAAAGTAATAATACTTTTATCTCTTTCTGGCACATTTTTGTTTTCTAGCTAAACCTGGAGGCCGTGTTAGGTGTCAGTACTTCCCTGCGGTGGACAAGGTCCTCTTTGTGGACGACTATGCAGTGGGCTGCAGAAAAGATCTGAATGGCATCTTGCTACTGGACACAGCCCTGCAGGCCCCTGTAGCCAAACCAGAGGACATGGTCCAGCTGGAGCTGCCCGTCACAGAGGTAAAAAAATAAGCCATCAGACACATGACACAAAGTACACTGCAGGATGGAAGTTGGTGAAATGTTGATGAAACATGCTTTTGAATTTCATGTGCTGAAAGGTGTGCACAGACTCAGTGCCTGCTGTGCCATATAGAGCTTACATCCAAACAGATGTTAGCCACAGCTGTTCAGCCACCAGTCAATGTGTGTCTTAATCTTTCCAGTAATACATTTTAACAGATGGTCTCGTCAATGTTTTGTCTCATAAGTGCTGAGAGGTTTTCTGCATTTCAACTCTAACGCTGTTTTAATATTATTTGCAGAGATTGGTCGAAACAATTGACATATATGAAGTTGCCCAGTTAGTCTATTTAGTTACCAGATGTGACAATATCTTTTTTGCCAATTAACTTGAGCCGTCTTAACAAGCCATTTGTTAATGTGTGTCTATGATGGCCCCTGAGTGGTCTGAAGCTACCTAGAACTCACAGGGGGCTGTTCCAATGAATTCACTCATTCTTGAACCCTGGGTTTAAAGTCAAACACCAGTAGAGAACATTGAGTTTCAAATTGCTGCCTTACTAGAAAAAACATTTAGTTAAACACCTCCATTAGATGCATAATGGTAGGGCTAATTGTATCAGGCCCACGATCTGAAAACTGAAGTAGGATTTGAGTCCGTTCAACCTTTGTATCATCCTCTTTGAAACAGTCTTATTTTGATTTGTTTAACCTCTTTCCTGCCTATGAACCTTGTATTCATAGGCCAATCTCCCGCACCATTTTTCCCTCATTTGCGAACAAGACCCCTAGATACTTGAACTCCTTTACTTAGGATAAAATCTCATTCCCTACCTGGAGGAGGCACTCCATCGGTTTCCTGCTGAGAACCGTGGCCTCCAATTTAGAGGTGCTAATCCTTATCCCGTGAGTGCTGGAGATCACAGACCAATGATGCCATCAGGACCACATCATCTGCAAAAAGCAGCAAGTTTAGATGTTCAGAACTGGCATTTTGTATGTGCTCTCAATTAAAAAAATCCCTGCACTCACTATTTCAGGGGTACAATTAAATTGTTGATATAGTTCTGATTGTGTCTAGAGCTGATAATTTACCGCTGCAATAATGGACAATAACAGACAGCTGAAAAATATGCGTACATGTATATTTCATGTGATTCCAAATGTGTTGGATTGAAGAGCTGTTTTAGCAATTTACTGTGAGGGGGAAAAAGTATTTGATCCCATGCTGATTTTGTACATTTGCAAAAAAAAAAGTAATTTTAATGTAGTTTTATTTGACCAGTAAGAGACAGAATAACAATAAATTAATCCAGAAAAAACTACATGCTAGGTGCAAAAAATATATTAATTGATTTGCATTTTAATGAGGAAAATTGTACTGTCCCCTAGCAGAAATAAAACCCCAAAGCATAATGTTTCCACCTCCATGTTTGACGGTGGGGATGGTGTTCTTGGGGTCATTGGCAGCATTCCTTATCCTTCAAACAAGGCGAGTTGAGTTGATGCCAAAGAGCTCGATTTTAATCTCATCGAACCACAACACTTTCACCCAGTTCTCCTCTGAATCATTCAGATGTTCATTGGCCAACTTCAGACGGGTCTGTACATGTGCTTTCTTGGGCAGGGGGACCTTGCGGGCACTGCAGGATATCAGTCCTTCATGGCGTAGTGTGTTACCAATTGTTTTCTTGGTGAATATGGTCCCAGCTGCCTTGATCATTGACAAGATACTTACGTGTATTTCTGGGCTGATTCCTCACCGGTCTTATGATCATTGAAACTCCATGAGGTGAGATCTTGCATGGAGCCCCAAACTGAAGGAGATTGACAGTTTTTTCGTGTTTATTCCATTTACAAATAATCACACCAACTGTTGTCACCTTCTCACCAAGCAGTTTGGCCATGGTCTTGTAGCACATTCCAGCCTTGTTTAGGTCTACAATCTTGTCCCTGACATCTTTGGACAGCCATTTGGTCTTGGCCTTGGTGGAGAGTTTGGAATCTGTTTGACAGATTGCTTCTGTTGAGAGGTGTCTATTATACAGGTAACAAACTGAGATTAAGTGTGCTCTAATCTCAGTTTGTTACCTATGTAAAAGACACCTGGGAGCCAGAAATCTTTCTGATTGAGAGGGGTTGAATGACTTATTTCTCTCATTAAAAGGCAAATCAATTTAACATTTTTGACATGCATTTTTCTGGATTATTTTGTTCAAATACCTACCATTAAAATTATAGACTGATCACTGATCAGTGGGGAAATGTGCAAAATCTGCGGTGGATTGAATACTTTTTTCCTCTCACTGTACTTTTCCATCAAAACACCTGGATAAACATGGTCAGTTGTCTTTGGACTTAAGTATAATAAATATCCATAGAAAAAAATTCTATTTCAGTCCATTTCAATGATTCGATCACATGAGAAGTGACACAGCATATTTGTTCTTTTGCTCATCAAACAAGGAATTTGGTGTATTGGGGTTAATTTTAACCTACTATTAATATAAATTCTAAATGGATGGTGTAAGTGTTTTTCTTTGTTGCGTCGCTGACACAGTTGCTGCGCTGAAGTGCACAGGCAAGCCCAGTAGTGCCTATCAGCTGATGATCACGCGCAAACCACAGACAGGGCAAGCAACATGTTGAAAATTCATTTGCCTGATCTTGTGTTATGCTTCAAAGACAATAGTTGTTAAACAGTGGTGCGTTCTATCAAATTATGCGTTTATTAGATTGTAGCTTGGTGTCTGTGGTGTCTGATCCTGTACATGTCAGACTTATAATTTTGCCAGGGAACACGTGAAAACTGCCTATGTCTCAGTTTGGTGAGATACATTACACGTAGCAGGGATGATGTGAATTGAGCACAGCACACAAACAGATTAGTACGCTGTTTCGGCAGTGTGATTCTTGTCAATTGTGCAGGGTATTGTGAGACAGCGTCTTAGCTGTTCTGCGGTTGAAAATGGCATGACCAGATATTTTCTTTCATGCACATACATTCTTAGTTGCATCCGACACGAAATGTTTTGCCCTTTAGAGCCCTGTAGAGTTATCACAAACATAATGCCCCACTCACCTGCGAGTGAGTGCAGACCACAGTACCATAAAAAACGTACATTACTTTTGTTTTAAGATTGTTACAAACTTTTCCATGAGTCTCAGGAGAAGTGTTCATCTTTTTTTTGCTGGGCTTTTCATTGTGTTTTGTAACTTGTGCTCTATACTACACACTGTGGACACAACTCTGAATGCAGTTTGAAATAAAATTTTCTCACATTGATTGTAATGTATATAATTTAATATTTTTCCAAATAATTATTTATGGATGAATATTCAAATATAATATGTTATGGAACGTTAGTTATTTGTTCTAGGTTTTGGCTTTTTCCCTTTGTCAATTGTCCGTGCATTTCTGCGCCCCTTGGGACCCATGTAAATCTCCCGCAGTAATAAGCAATGCACTGTGTTCCTCTAAGTTGCAGTAGCTTTTCCAAAAAGTTGTTGATGATAATAAAATAACATTAATATTAACACTCTTACGTTTTTAAAGGGTCTGCTAACTGTCCGGGACCCTTTGCAAACCTCTGGCAACCCACCACTCGAGAAACTCTGGCTTAAATGTACCTGACAAGGGAAAAATTACACCTGATGATTAGTGCCTGCATGTATTGTCCATTGTCATGCCTGCGTCCATTGTTTCCGCATGTTGACCCATCACTCAGCTCTGGTTTGTCCTACCGCTAGTGTGATTGGAGTTTATATCAACCACACCACATCAGACTCTGCAGATTTTGTGAGAGAATTTTAAACATGCTGCGATTACGGTTTATATAGAAGTGACGGCACTTAATTTATCAGTTAGGTGGGTTTAATGCTTTTAAATAAAAGGGTATGTTCATGCTAAGAGATTGGATGTCTGCTGCGGTTGACTATCTCTTTGCTGCTTAGTCTTATCTGATTTGCCCAATCTCACCAATGCTCCTCATAATGACCTAGTGACTGAATTGCTCCATGGCAAGCCTAGTAAATAATACTTTTATTTGGAAAATTGGTACATTTTCTTTGGAAGGGTTATTTTACGGCCATTTACGGCTATTTTATTGTAGCTCATTGTGAATTTTTGATTTCATGTGCATTTATTGTGTTGGTATCATCATTATTTGTGAACCTGTTATTGTATCATCTGTTAGACATGGATTGGGCGCATCTTTTGTGTTTAAGGTCACATTGCATTTTCAGACTCACATTTCGGGCTACACATTTTTTATGTGATATGGTTGTAAAAGCCCATTTGCAAGCCGTAACATAGGCGTCTTTATAGTATGGATAGGTCCATTATTGTTTCCACATACTTTTGCATGTTGAGAACATTCTTCAGGCCCTGCTGCCGACTGTGTTGTGAGTGTGACTCTGTGTTCCCTGCAGGCTCAGCAGATGCTGTCTGCCTGCCTGGAGAAGGTAGATGTGTCCAACACAGAAGGCTATGACCTCTTTGTCACTCAGCTCAAAGAAGGACTGAAGAATACCTCACACGAGACCGCAGCCAATCACAAAGTGGCCAAGGTGAGTTGCACTCAGCGCTTTGGCAGGAGGTGAACCCGTCAACTCACTTTTGCTATGATGCATTTTTTAAAATCCTCCACTACCTAAACTTCCTTCATTATTATTTATTATCATTAGTGTTTGTCAGTCTAACTGATAAGGTTACACTTTATCATGCAGGTTTAGCTGGTTTCTGTGCTGTGTTGAAGTAACGCTCCCTGTTTTTAAAGGGACAACACAAGCTTGTGATAAATTGCATGCTAGGCGTTTACAGTGTTTGTCCAATGACTGCAGTGGTGCAAACTTGAGGCAAATCTGCCTTCAATTATTCAAACCCTGACCACTCTTATTAGTGTCAGTTACTCATACTGAATGTGCTCCTGTTAACATCATTAGCATTCAGCTTGCTGCGGTCAGGGGCTTGCATGAAAATGCAATTGGGTAAAAGTATAGCGCACCTAGCATGTAGCCTCACCATCTAATCAGCGCCGGGCTAGGAGAGCTGATGCAGTAGTGGCTGCTCCTGGGGCTGAGGTGTTGCTCTGTAGGCTCTAAAGCCTGCGGCGGTGTGTGGCGCAAAGGCAAACTAGGAACGAGATGTCACTGTTTTAAATGAAGCCTTACAATTGAAAATGAACTTGGGGGCTGAAATGCTTACTCAACCATCTACAGGAGCTTCTGATTTTATCGCTGGGCTCTGTTGATTTTTAGATAGCAAGGTTTGGGTCCTAGCAATGACAGACTCTTCATTTGGCTCACTGTAATTCCCCCACGCCCTTCCAAACCAGTGCCTTTTTGGTTCACTGCATTCCTAACAAAGAGAAGGGATTGTGGTTGTGTAACATTTCATTTGTCTGATTAAGCACACAAGCGCTCTCTTTCAGTGGCGGTTAGATCCTGAGACCTGACTGCAGTCTGTGAAAACAGGGAGCAAAGACTGCAGACCTCATTGGCATATTAATAGCCAGAGCAAGGGGACCAGCACTGCCCCTGTCCCACAGCCCACTCTTCAGTCTGTGTCATTTAACCTGGACTAAAACTAATCAGAAGGATGTCAAAATCTTAAGGTGACCCTAACTTCCGCCTCCCTCTGTGTGCAGTCTAGCCCGAAAGCCGTCGGTGTGTAATGTGAAAGCCAAGGCCTAGGGAGATCCCTATTTATTCCACTTTCATTTTCTCCAGAATGTATGATATACCTCTCTTGGTATGTGCCGGGCTGAAGGAGGCTGGGGGGAGCTACCATTGTGTCTCCCTCCCAAGCTGCTTTTGCTAGAAATCTCGATCCATTACACTGACTCCAATCTGAGTCCAATCTGCATGTCTCACTGGTGATCAATGAGACCAGTCCATCCCCATAGACTGTAAGACTTCTCAGATAATGTCCGGCGCCCATGAATGACAGTCAAAGACCTGCAAGAATCAGACATTCTGTTGATGGTGTCACAAATCCATGAGTAGAATGTAAGACCATTAAACCATGGTCTTTTGCCCCGGCCTTATCACTTATGTTATGCTCCCGGCATCCGCCCTTGACTGTGCTCCAAAGATGTTTAGACACGCCTATGTAAAGAGATTATTGTCTTACACAGGGCTGGATGACCTACTAGTTAAGTATTATTTAACTAGCTTGTGTGTCTCTGTAACCATATCTGGTCTTCATTCAGCGAGTGACCACGTGAGTCCTAGTTTTCCTTGAGATGGGGCTTGGTGATCTAAAAAAACGAGGTTAATAATGATCATATAGTGTGTGCCATTTTCTTTGCCCTTCATACGTGTTGGGAATGACAGTTCTTCTTAGTGCGCTAATATTATTTATTATAATGTTTCTAATTGTATTGCTTTTCAGGCATTTCGAGTTGGAGTTATTAGGCTATGGAGTGTTATGTAGCATTTTTGCGTGTCCACATGAATTCTGTGGTCCACATGAAATCTGATTTGTGATTTTTCTTTTATATCTACACTGCTTGAACTCCATCAGAAGACTGCTTTTGCGGTCAGAGTTAATTGCGTTCAATGAAACTGTTTCATATTTGCATTTAGATGCACTTTAGTAGTGAGCCGAAGTTGATTGCTCAGTTGAAATACATTTCCACTGGAAGAATAATGTCAAAAATTATTTTGGGTGCGCACACTAGCAGAATAGCGAAATCTCCTAATGACATCAGAAAATGGTAGGGAATGTAACTGCATTGCCTCTACAGATCGTTCAAGGAATATACAAATTACTAACAAATTGAGTTTTTCTTACAAATCCGAGGACCTACATATAGTACGGTTCAATTTCGTTATTTTATTTATTTTTATATTTTATTTGATAAAAATGTAGGAGAGGGTGAAAGGACAGTATATGAATCCCATGTTCAGTTTTGTGCCAGAAGCAGTGGAATTATAAATGTTTTTATTATTGTTTTATGGGTGGCATTTAAATGGGTTTATTTAAATCTGACAATTGGGTGAAATGGGGATTTTTTTTTGCTGAAGGAGTGATCATTTAAACTTCAGTCATATGTATTGCATCAGCTGAGACCTCCTCTAGGACACTCTGTTTTTATTTTGTAATAATGTGTTTGCTGTGTATGCCTGCCTCCCCCTGTTTTCACATTGATGAGAATCATGGTCAAGGAATTTGCTCCATGGGCTTTTGGAGTTACAACCAACATTCTGCATTTCTTATTTTTTTATGTTTAAAAATATGTAATTGTTTGTTTCTGCTTTTGATTTAGAATTTTATTATGTCTTCCTCCTTCTGTCACAATACACAATACTCGTTGAATATCAATTGCAGGACCTGGGCCTGATATTGGCAGGCGACACAACGTCCTAACTGTTTTCCTTGGAAAGATCCTGGCTAATGCTGCTTTGAAATATGGCTTGGCATCTTATGGTGGATTCCCCTTTTTACTTTCTCACCAATCTCTCAAAAAACGGCAAACATGGTATAAGAAACATTTTAAATGGGGAAATCCTGCTTTTTAAATCTACTTTTGATCAACTCTGTCTGTCTCTCAGTGGGCGACGGTAACGTTCCATCTTCCACACCATGTGCTAAAACTGGTCGCCAGTGCCGTCGTGAACGAGCTGAAGAAGATCAACCAGAACGTTGCTGCCTTGTCTGTTGCCTCGTCCATCATGGACAGGCTGTCCTACCTCTTACCAAGCGCTCGGCCTGAGCTAGGAGTGGGCCCAGGGCGTTCTGTAGATAGGTGAGTAGGACCTGGAACTACAACACACTTCGCCTCAGCTGTTAAGTCGGTGAAAGATCTTTCCCGTGCCTATCAGATGTTATTTCTTTAGTTGTTTTTTTGGTTGTATAGTTTTTTGGATCGCTTTGACCCTAAGATTACCCTTCCCGTTTGTCTTTCAGATCGTTGATGTACAGTGAGGCAAACAGGAGAGAGACGTTCATGTCGTGGCCCCACAGCGGCTACAGGTGGGCCCAGCCTGACCCCATGGCCCAGGCAGGATTTTACCACCAGGTAGGCAGTGTAAGGACATTGCGTCTTCCATCATGTCTCTCTGACATACTGAATATATCTGAATAAATCATTTAATTTAAATGGCGTGTATGTTATGCACGCAAGTGAACCGTGCCCGATTTAGAGTTCCTGACTTTGTTCCGTCCTCCCTCCCTACAGCCTGCTTCCACAGGTGACGACAGAGCCATGTGTTTCACGTGTAGTGTCTGCTTAGTGTGTTGGGAGCCCACGGATGAACCATGGTGAGACACACACACACACACACACAGACCACATTACACCTTTATTTCCCCCAGATTCTTAACAACATAGCGACTGTGCTCTCTGTCTCCCCCTTCAGGTCTGAGCATGAGCGACATTCCCCCAACTGTCCATTTGTAAAGGGTGAGCACACCCAGAACGTGCCCCTGTCGGTCACACTGGCCACCAGCCCAGCCCAGTTCCCCACCCCAGACAGCTCTGATAAGATAGCCTGCTACGGCTTCGGTAGCTGCCCCCACTTCCTGGTAGCTGCCACCAAACGCGGGAAGATTTGCATCTGGGACGTATCCAAGCTCATGAGGGTAAGGCTATGTGTGCTGTCTGCGTGCTGGTTTGCTGATCACCTGTTGACAGCACTGATGTTTGACATGGGCCATGGCAGATTGCGGCAATCAGTTTTAATGCTGCCTCCATGTTTGGCTTTTAGGCGGTCTTCGGGGATGCGTAAACCCTAAGCACTGGTAGTCTGGGTTCATTCCTCAAGATTTTGTTGATTTACTCTAAACCAAGCGTGGTACCGAAAGACATGATGTCTACATACGTGTGCTTGGAAAACTGTTACTAATGTTTCCTGTTGTCCACGTTTTACATTCCCCCCAGGTGCACTTGAAATTTGAAATCAATCCCTATGACCCGGCAATCCTGCGGCAGCTGATACTGTCTGGCAGTGAGCAGGCCCTGGGGAGCCAGGAGTCACGGAGGCCCACCTTGGCCTGGCTTGAGGACTCATCCAGCTGTTCAGACATACCAAAACTAGAAGGGGACAGGTACTAATGGACGATCTTAAACAACAATGGTGTCAATGCATTTCAGTGTCCCAGCTTTATGTCACACACCACACTCTGTCACAAACCTACTTGACCGCTGCTATGTTTCCTGCTCCCTGCCAGTGATGACCAGTTGGAGGACTCTGACAGTGAAGAGCATTCCAGATCGGAGTCTGTGACAGGTACTCGCCCCCCCTCCACAGATCGTCTCGTTTTCCGATGCCCCCAATGTCTTTTGGGGAACTGTCACGTTGTCTCCTTTCTCTGTTCCCAGGCCAGACATCCCACAGGGAAAGCATGGAGGTAAGCCTGGGCGTGACGGCGCTCAGTGTCCTCCAGCAGCCAGAGAAGCTCCAGTGGGAGGTGGTGGCCAGTGTGCTGGAGGACACTGTCAAGGACCTTGAGGAGCTGGGGGCCAACCCTTCTCTTGCCCAGGCCAAGGCCGACAAGGCCAAGGAGAAGCCCCCTGAGCACCACAACATTCCCTTCCCCTGCCTGCTGGCTGGAGGTCTCCTCAGCTACCGCTCTGCCGCCAGCTCCCCACTCTCCGCCCCGCCGCCCTCCTCTCGCTGCGCCATGGACGGCCCACTCAGGACTCAGGGCCCCGAGCCCACCCACGCCGTGCCCGACCAGGGCCCCATGGAGATAGAGACCTGTAACCCCCCGCCCGCAGAGCTGGGCTCTCCCAATCCGGCACTGCCTGCCGTGCGCAGGACTATGCCCGTTCTTTTGCTCTACAGCATCAAGGAGTCGGATGACAAGTCGTCGGGCAAGGTGTTCGCCCAGATGAACAATCTGATGAGCAAGGGGCTGCACGAAGAGGGCTTCACAGTGCCGCAGATCATCGAGATGGAGTTCGACAGCCACGAACAGCTTCTGCTCCAGGACCCCCCCGTCACCTATATCCAGCAGTTTGCGGATGCCGCCGCCAACCTCGCCGCCCTGGACGGGGACAAGTGGAGTTCCATGGCGCCGCGGCCCGGAGCCCTGGTGCAGTGCCTGCGTCTTCCCAAGCAGCTGGAGGAGGAGAACCTCTACGTGGACTCCATCACGCCCTGCTCTGACGGCGTGCACCTGCTGGTGGGGTTGCAGCCCTGCTCCGTGGAGTCCCTCAGCGCCATCAACCAGGTGGAAGCCCTGAATAACCTCAACCGGCTCCACTCGGCCCTCTGCAGCCGGCGCAAGGGTGAGCTCCAGCCGCTGCCCACGCTGGCCAACGGCCACGAGGCCCTCCCCTCCGCATCGCCCCCTCAGACGCCGCTCATCCTTCCCCCCCCGGAGCCGCAGCAGCCGTCCAGGGCCCTGGGGGGCTGCGGCGGTGGGGGATACCTGGCCCTCTACAAGCTCAACTACTCCACCCGCATTGTCACATTGGAGGAGGAGCCGGTCAAGTTGCAGCACATCAGGGACCCCCGTGACGCGGTCACCTCCCTGATCCTGCTCCCGCCAGACGTGCTGGACGGGAGGGAGGACGACAGCGAGGAGGTTTCCGAGGAGACGCTTCAGCACGGGCTTAAGAACGACTCCAGCTGCGGCAATGGTGCCGGGTTGGGTTGCGGGCCGGCAACTGGTAGCGGCAGCGCGGCTGCCCCGAGCAACACCAAGGTGAAGCAGGCGGACGTGACCGGACTGGGCCACCTGGTGGTAACCACTCAGGCCGGTTACATCATGATCCTGGACGTATCCACTTTGGAGGTCCTGGCCAAAGTGGAGCCGCCTAAGAAGGACGGTATGGGCGATGACATTGACCCTTTTGTCTCTGTAACCTACTGCTCCGGGACGGACCGCCTGTGCGCTTGCACTAAAGGTGAGGACGGATCCACTGTCCATGGCCCAATAATCACTACAGATTTTTTTTCTTCCTCTCAGGTTAAATATACTGTCATTGTAATAAGTCTCAACTGCTGGATAAGTGTTTAGTATGCATTATACAACAATGAAACAGCTGCATAATAGAATACTTCAGACTGTGTGTGGCAGGTCTGTGAATGAGGCTTGGGGGGTGGTGGAATTGTTTTTCTCTTGTAGGCTTGTCTTTGAACATTTGTGTTGTGGTCTGGTCCATCAGCTGTTTCACAGACTGCTGCAGGCAGGTTTTTGAACAGGACTGGGAAAGTTAAATAACGAAGATTCATGTTTTATTGCTGTTTTAAGGGATTAAAGAGAACATTTTCCTCTGGCAGATACTGTTGTGATTCAATTTGTTTTTGCGTTATACTATTAAGCCCTTACTTGGATATGTAACTTGTAGATCTTTCATATTCTGAATGTTTTCAGTCTTACTAACTCTAACTCTTCTAGGTGGAGAACTTCATTTCCTTCAAATTGGAGGTGTGTGTGACGATATAGATGACGGCGACATTTTTGTCGATGGCCCCGTTTCAAAAGGGGCTGAGCAGCTGCTAGAGGGGACGAAGCCTTCCTCCAACCCCTCAAGCCCAGGGATCACAGGTAGGAAATGCCTTTTCTGCACATTCAATAACCATAAGCCCAATTCTCTCCTTTCAGGTTTTGTGTACGTGAGTAGGTGTTGAGAACTGGCTAGTTTTCTCTTCCATTTAAATGTTGACCGATTTCATAATGTTGTCCCAACTGTGATAAAGCAACAATGAATTTACTGGGTACGTTCACATCCTGTACCCTCCTTATTGTTTTACTGTGACAAACTCTTCCCTCACATAAGGAGTTGACCTCCTCGTTGACCAAGCGTTGGCCGTCGAGAGTCTGACGTCCCTGGTGGAGCTGACCCGCTTCGAGACGCTGACGCCACGCTTCTCCGCCACAGTGCCGCCCTGCTGGGTGGAGGTTCAGCAGGAGCAGCAGCAACGCCGGCACCCGCAACATCTACACCAGCAACACCACGGAGACGCTGCCCAGCACACGCGCACCTGGAAGCTTCAGAGCGACAGGTACGGACGTGTGGGAGTGGCTGGCTGGGTGTCGGGAGCAGCTGGCTGGCCGGTTGAGTGTCGGGAGCGAGTGGCTGGCTGTCTGTGTGTCGGGAGTGGCTGGCTGTCTGTGTGTCGGGAGTGGCCGGCCGTCTGTGTGTCGGGAGTGGCCGGCCGTCTGTGTGTCGGGAGTGGCCGGCCGTCTGTGTGTCGGGAGTGGCCGGCCGGCCGGGTGTCGGGAGTGGCCGGCCGGCCGGGTGTCGGGAGTGGCCGGCCGGCCGGGTGTCGGGAGTGGCCGGCCGGCCGGGTGTCGGGAGTGGCCGGCCGGCCGGG
>JACXGJ010003405.1:0-54215 GCA_016801105.1 Esox niger
CACACACACACACACACACACACACACACACACACACACACACACACACACACACACACACACACTTTTGGGAGTAGCATAGATTCCCCTCTCAAACTGCACTGTTTCAAAACTATGTTAAACTATTTTCATAAGTTAATGTAATGGTAGCATATTTAAAATCAAAATACTATGTGTCATTGAGCAAGCAACAACACGTTATAAGAAGCCACTTTGTCAAAGGCAGCCTTAAAGGTTGAAACATAATTTAGCGAGACACTCTCTGCCATTTTGTACTAGCATAAAGGCTAAAAGGCTAGCTTGCGCAAACTACATCCAGAAGGAACAGTGGTTATCATAACACTAACAAGCGTAAACAGTTAGCTCGCTGCTACACCCTACTGTGAGCAGGGCAAACACCATGCAAACACAAGCTACCTAGCCAAGCCTTTTTTTAAGCGATCATTTTTAAGTAATTAAAATAAAATAAAGCCCTACAAATTATACGCTCTGCCTCCAAACTATGATGCAACCTGCTTGACATATTCACAGATTTGTGGTGGTTGCAGTAATAGAGGCATTTTGTCACTGAATTATGATTCTTTTTGTGAATTATAATTTTCTTAAATGTGACTCATAACTATGTCAACTTAACTGGATTCATTATTACGTCAACATCGCTATTAAAGACACAAACATCAAATAAAAGTCAATAATACTTCCACATAAGGACCTTGCTATGGATTCATTTGTGAAATCCCTCAAAATCCTGTGTTTTTCTCTCCCACACCCTCAGGCACTGGACTGGAGTGCAACACGGAGACCAACAACAGCAATCACTGATTGGCAATGTGTCTGAGAAGCGAAATGTCTCCAGTAGTAACTTTTGCCTTCATAAAACAAGCTCTGGAAAAAAAGCTGCTGCTTCTCAAGTTGATGTGCCCCAGGGAAACATAAACATCCTAAATTCCACAAACAGAGGCTAGAGATCGCCTTATTCTCATAGCTGAACAGCGAAACCAGGACTGGTAGATTTTCAGTGATAGAGGACAATTTTCTGGAAAAGCTACATTACAGGTTGCACGAGTGTCCTGTTCATAAACGGGATGAAGATTGGCAAATGGGACTGTTGTGCGTGTTCACTCATAAGTGAGTGTACATTAGGCCAAAGAGACAAATTGCTTGATATGGACAGTGTAACAATTTGCTAACAGGGACCTTTCATGACGTTTCACAAAAAGGCTTTTAAAAATCATGGGGAAGTCGTGCATAGAAACCACTTGGAAGAGGAACAGACCGTAGTGGTCGCCGTGGCAGCAAAGCACGAGAATTACACAATCCTTCTTCCCATCACCCGAGAACAAACCCGACTTCAACTGTCAGGGCCTTGTGTGTTGTTGCTTTTAACACACAACTACTAGGCCTGCTTTTAACAATTCCATTGAATAAGTTTACAAAGCATTTTATAAGATATAGCTGTGATGTTTTGTTAAGCATGTTTTGATTGAAGGAGTTAGACAGGCTTAAGCTGTTATCCTGTTGCCAAACTTAAGTTAAATGTGTTTTTGTCACATTTGTTTCCACGGAATTCACATGAATTCATTGTGGAGGGTTGTACGATTTGCTCAACACTTCAGTGACTGGACCTCGTTGAAAATTCATTTCAAAGTAAGAACCCAGGTCTTATTGTGGCTGCTGCCAACTGCTCTGGGACAGATTCACACCCCACGCAGAGCTACACAGTCCATCAGACTCACACAACGGATCAGCTTGCGAGACCACCCAGACCACTCGGAATTAATGAACTGTAACAGATGACTTTAACCGAATTTAACAAAAGAGAGTAAACTAACCTTGGTTACCTTGGCAACCTTTGCAGGGGGGAGTGACTCCATCTCTGAGGCCTTCTGGGCCAGGGTCTCCAGATTGATCTCTTTTGACGGCCTCCGACGACGACGGGTACTCTGGATGACCCCCCCAGCGGGACCCTGTCCCCCATCCCCTCCGGTCACCACACCGTTCTGAGGCACCTCCCTGGAGGTCTGGTTCCAGGGGGTCAGTGAGGGCGGGCCGATCACGGGGGAAAGCCCGTCCCTGGAGAGGCGCCGTGAGCGGCGAGGTCCGGCCAGTGCCGCGTCGGCGGAGGGCGACACTGGGTCCGGTGTGACCTTAGGGGGGCAGGGGTCAGAGGGCGTGCTCGCGGGGTCAGTGGACGGGGTGTCCGCTTCCGGTGTCGGCCCCCGAGTTTCCTCAGAGCATGGCCTGTCCTTCAGAGGGGGCGGGGGGTTGGCGCTGGGTGGACACTCGTCAGGGGGCTCTTTATAACTCAGGAAGTGTTGGTTTGGCTGCTGCTTTTGCCGAGACTGCGGCTGCAGTACTTCCTGCTGCTGCATCCTCTGCATTTGCTGCTGCTGCATTTGCAACTGGTGATGCTGCATCTGTTGCTGGCGCAGCTGCTGCTGGAGCTGCTGCTGCTGGTGGAGCTGCTGGTGCTGCTGGTGCTGCTGCTGCTGCTGGAGCTGCTGGTGCTGCTGGTGCTGCATCTGAAGCTGCATCATCTGGTACTGCTGCGGGTTCGGGGCCTTGGGCCGCTCGTCGTAGGCCGGGTTGGGCGCGGCCTCGGTCGCCCCCTGGAACACGGCGTGGTACGGAAACTGCAAAGGCTGCAACAAGGCCCCCGGTGGCGCAGAGGGCCGGGGGGGCGGGGCCCGGGCGCGGTGCGCCAGGAGTTCGACGCCTGTGTGCCGCTGCTCCATGGCCTGGAACATGGACGCAGTATACGGCCCCCAACCCATGCCCTCCCTGTTCAGCTCCACCGTCCCGAGGCCCTGCTTGCCTGCCAGCCCCGCCTGCAAGGCAGCTCCACCGCCGTGGCCCCCCTTGGGGAAGGGCATCGGGGCCCTGGTGTTGTTCAAGCCGGCCCTGTACTGGCCAATGTTCTGACCCCACTGGTTGGTAGGGGCAGGCCCAGGGGCTTCATGGGACCAGCCAGGGGCCTGGTTGGGGTCCTGGTTCATCCAGTTCACAGGGGCCGTGTGCTGGTACTGTGTGCGGCTTTGGGGTCCCTCCTCTGGATTGAAGAGCCCATGTCCTCCGGTCTCCCGGGGCCCGTGAGAAGACTCCAGAGCAGGGGGGACCATACCGCCGTAAAAGACGTCCCCGCAATGCTGCAGTGCGGGCTCCTTCATGGCGGCTGCGGAACAAGGCTTGCCCCCGCTCTTATCGAGGACCCCCTTCTGCTGGGGAGGAAGACTCATGCTAACAAAATACAAGCAACCACAGGAGCAGGATACAAATCTAGGTCCTTTCTATATCTTCAAGTCGCTCAAATCTGGAACGAGGCCTTGGGTGGCTGGCTAACCCTGGCTCGGCTGGCCACGGACGTAGCCTGCTCTGTTTAATTGTGTATACAGAGGGCCACTGAAAGCAACGTACGTCCTACAGGAACGGGTAAAGTGTGGCAACTGAACACCCCATCCTCTCCGAAGTGGGATCTTAAGAAGTTTTTCTGCCGTTAGGGCTCACGCTGGCCCTGGACTTTCCTGTGTGCCTCATTCACGTGTGGGAACCTGGAACATCAGCGGGTGCAAAACAATTATGGTTAAATAGAAGAGAAGTACCTTTTCAAAAGTTATGGGCAGGACAGGCCTGTGTGGTTTGCTAAAAAGGGCACGAGGCCACGGTGAATTTTACTATAGGTTAAATGCAGTGTTTGTGCCAGCAAAGCATTCAGTATGTTCAGTACGCTGCTTCTATATCCAATTAATTTAATGACATATCACAGCACTGAAACTACCACGGATCGGCCCATGCACTACGAAAGTGACGTTCTACGTTTGCAGGGAGATATGCGCGGATTTTGACTGATAAAGGCGGGCAGCGAAAAAGCGAGGCGTGGACTGTACAGAACTGCCATTTGACACAACGAGAAATACAGGAAGAGACGGAAAACAAGCAGAGCCACTTTCCACCAACAAACAGAGCCACTTTCCACCCCCTTCGCTGAGCCCCTAGTCACCAACCATTTGCCTGCAAATTTCATGCATTCTTTTGCTTAATTAGTTTCAGTTTGTGGAATATTATGACGCCACATATCTGCGGTCGCAGATTGGATACAGTTTCAGTAAATGCAGACCAACTATTATAAAGATGTCGTTGCTTCCTGACGTGCTGTTTTAGTTTTTTTTAGCACGATTTACTAAAAGAAACATTGCACCGAGCGATTGGACTTGTTTACGAATGTGAATTATCCATGTACTGACTGATCCGGACACGTGAACAGCCCCAAATGTACGAATTAATTGACACTTACCGTTTCAATATTGCCTTTCAATATCGCCAATTTGCTCTGGGCCAAAGTCGACTGCATACAACTCGATGACGGGATCGTGCGCAACAGATGACATACTTCGACTTCGACTACTTTTCTTCAACCCAAAGAGTAAACAACTTAGAAACCATGCAGACACGTGTTCTTTGTTCCACTGCGTTTGTTTTTTGATCCCAAATCAAAGAAGTTACAGTGTCGACAATTTCGCAAACTGTTGCGGTGATTTAATAACATAATTTCAGCAGAACAAGTCCACAAACTTCCCCCCCGCATCGAGTGTGTACGTACATACATAGGGCAAATCTCAATTCTGTACTGGCGTCTTCTCCTTCTCCCATTGGATGAGAAAGCCAAAGGTACCGCCCATATGACCTTCTCTTCCAATAGGTTTAAGAAGGAGACGAGCAGGGAGGACGCGAGGGGTACGCCCCAAAATACAAAATTGAGATCACCCTAGAAACTACTGATAACAGCTATGCTCAAAATATTACTAATGTGCATTCTTTTTGTATTCCCCACATTTATTTGTTTGCAAATTCACACCTTCCTATTCTATTCCATGATTTTAACGGTTTGCAAAGAACGTCTACATATTTCTGAAGCTGCGCTAAAGCGCAGAAGTTTTGCTCACACCCTTTCTCCAACAGCTCAACTGACGTGGGGACAATCTCAATTCCTTTCCCTTAGCGTGCTCTCTCGTTGGTCCCATTGAATTAGAAAGCCGGAGGTCCCTCCCGTCTGGTTTTGTGGTTAGAGGATCCAATTATAATTCAATTGAGATATTCCCCTGTAATTCAATCCTATTGTCAGACCACGCCTGTCCTGTCCAGTAAATTGCCACACACCCTGCCAGCGCCTACAGGGGCGGGTGGCACGGCGAAAACTTGATAGGTTTTGGACAGTATACGGTTGTGTCAGTGTGATACTTGGTTGAATGCATTTAAAAAAGTAATTATGTGAAGCATTCGGTTGCTGCGTGTAGCGTGTCAGTGCAGATTCATTGTTCTGTCCTAACTCGTGTGTTCAATGCCAATGTCAATGACCCATGACTGTCACTCAGTCTTGCCGCTGTTGTCTTTGCAGTACTGCAGTGCATTGCAGTCTGGAGGTGCCATTCTTGCGCATAAAACTTTCCCAATCTCATCACAAGGGAACTGTCGTCCGCTGCATAAGTGCTGTAACAGTGACATCTACAGTATATTTAATATTCCAGTGATACACAGAGCAGCAGCCTCTTCTCAGATAAAACCAAGGAATATAAAGTCGGCAAAGATGCCGAGGGATGCAGAATAATCAATCAATGGATACAAGGAGGAGTGCTGACTTGTGACGTAACTGATGCTTCTGCTTCTGCTGTGGTGTGTGTGTGCGCGAATAGGTAGGGGGAAACCTTCTCCCCATCCCGTTATGTCCACAATAAAAACGTTTAAGGTAAACGTTTAAACCGAAAAGCAGTGGGTATGGAGAAATGTCAAGTTACTCTCTGGATTTATTCATGCTTGGAAATGGTGCAGTCAAACAAGGTAGGTGAAGATAATACAGCGGCATGTGCGTCTACACTCCAAGCTAAAATTAGCAAGCAAGCTA
Organism: Esox niger; assembly: GCA_016801105.1. NCBI lineage: Eukaryota > Metazoa > Chordata > Actinopteri > Esociformes > Esocidae > Esox > Esox niger. Next base: position 5,897 of record JACXGJ010003405.1, read on the forward strand.
GCCGAACTACATAGCAAATGTTGTTAGCCATTTTGCTAATCAGCGAAATAAATAATTGGCTTTTTGCCGAGACTAGGAAATGCTTACCTATTTAGCTATGTGCGGACACCCATATTCATTGTTACCCTGCAACTTGCTAAATGGAAGATAGGTAGCAAGTTAACATTAGCTAGATATTTAGCTATGCAGAAAGATAGCTAGCTCTGTTAGCATTGGTTTGTTGATATTTATTAACGTTAGGTAGTTGGACCGCTGTCAGTGAATTCTGCAGAGGATGGCGCTTTGTTGCCAAGCAAGGTACGCTACCTTGTCTTGATGCGGGCTAGGTAGTTTGAGAAAAGCCCGTACCCTTTCTCAATCTACTGCAATTCCTTAGAGCTAGCCAGGTAGCCAACCATCTTTACAAACCTATCATCCAATGATATTTTCAGAATGTTGGATCTGTCGGAACGGGATGGCTTGTGTTGGGTTGGTTAATTGCTGTCTGTTGGCTACCTAAACAGCGTGCAGCTTTATCTGTCAGTGTGTTCGTGCATTTCAGTGTGTTCGTGCATTATATTTAACAATGTTATTACAACAGTAACTCACTGAAGGAGTGTATAAATTCTGTTTATGGGGCTTCTGATATGTTCAGTGATGCAACGGTCAAATTATGACAGACAATCTGTTGCTGCCAGGCGTTCATTTGAAAACCTAAGTATATTTGCAATGGAAACAAAAGGATTGCGAATGCTCGCAAATGTCTTTTAGAATCCAATACGTTTGCATGATTCGTCAAATCGGGGGAAAAAATCTCCTTCTCTGCTTTCTTTCCCACAGTGAAAAGCCAGCGAGGCTGATGCCAGGTGCCGGCTGTTGCAGGGACCACTCCAAACAGCACTCGGGATGAGTGGGGCCGTGGAACCGGCTGCAGACATCCTGTCCGTGACAGACCTGGTCCGGGAGAGATGGCGAGTGGTAAGTGACTGTAAAACGGCCCGTTGCGGAAACGTGCACGGACAGCTTTGGCCAAATGTGTCTCTATTCATAGCGAGGCTGCTGCAGAGGTTTTTCCAATGCGCCTGTCTGTGATGTATTAAGTCAGGTGCTCATTAGTTAAATGTGAGTCTGTTGAGATATGGATGTTCGTGTATGTATTTATGGACCTCTTTGTCGCCCTCCCGCCCTTTTACATCGTCCCCCGTTGCATTTTCAGGTGAAGAAAATTGGAGGCGGAGGCTTCGGGGAGATCTACGAGGTACTGGACCTGCTGAGTCAGGTCAGCGTGGCCCTGAAGGTGGAGTCAGCCCAGCAACCCAAACAGGTGTTGAAGATGGAGGTGGCCGTGCTGAAGAAGCTCCAGGGTAAGAGTCCCTGTTTCTTAACTGTCTTGTTAACACGTGTAACAAGATAAAGGAGTGTAAGTGTCCTTTTTTGTTGCACATCCTCAATCTCCCCAAGACACCCTTGTGGAGTGGGGTCACGACCTGGGTTGTCAACCGTTATTGACAGTGGGGTTCGTTTTGAAACACGCCCATAATATAGACATTCACACCTCCACTCTTTTAGCTAGCTTTTGGTTACAGGCTGTCATAGCTCTTTAAGGAAGTGTAAATATGGGTGCTTTTTGGGACAACCAGTGTGTTTCTTTGTCTCCCCCGTTTCAGGTAAAGATCACGTATGTCGCTTCGTGGGCTGCGGCCGCAATGATCGCTTCAACTACGTGGTCATGGAACTTCAGGTCAGATGTGTGTGTGTGTGTGTGTGTGTGTGTGTGTGTGTGTGCATTAATTGAAATATTTGAATAATTACGATTGCAATTACATTTCTTCATTCAAAGAAGTGGTGGGTGTGTGCGTGTCCGTGTGCGCGTGCGCGTGCATGGAAGAATGATTGAGCAGCTCACCCTTTGGTTACCATGGCATTGTCCTGTGTTCCATCCCATGAGCAGTGCTTTGTGTCCAACAGGGGCGGAACCTGGCGGACCTGCGTCGAACCATGTCTCGCGGCACCTTCACCATCTCCACCACCCTCAGGCTGGGCCGCCAGATACTGGAGGCCATCGAGAGCATCCACTCTGTTGGCTTCCTGCACAGAGACATCAAACCGGTAAAGGGTCACGGGGTCAGAGGGACCTGGGGGGGGGTGGTGGGGTCAGGGCGGGGTGATGGCAGAATGGACGTGTGAAGCTTTTACATCACAACTCCACTGACCCCGCCCCCCCATGCAGCTGTGATATTTTTTTTTGATATAATAACGTATAAGCAGTTTAAACCTTGTGGATTGAATCAGATCACTGATTGGTTGAGAGCAATGGTGTTTGATTGCATACCATGGGTATGACATGGCACAACCTTTTATATGACCTGTTTAGAAGGAGCTCTGTGCTATATTGATAGTATAGTATAAGTGTTGTGCCTATGAACAGGTTTTAGTCGTGGTATATTGGCCATGTGCCACACCCCTTTGTTGCTTCGCTGCACCAGGCTTTGCAGTAATGAGGAAAATTATTTTTTGTGAGATTATTGTCTGCATATCCGTGGACGATACCGGCTAGCCCTGACGGACTGTTCCGGTGTTTTTCCCAGTCAAACTTTGCCATGGGCCGTCTGGCCAGTACCTGCCGTTGCTGCTACATGCTGGACTTTGGTCTGGCCCGTCAGTTCACCAACTCCTGTCAGGAAGTGCGTCCTGTGAGTATGCCTGTATGCACGAGTGCGGTTATGTGCGCCTCCGTGTATGTACGTTTCTGCTATGCATTCGGTCTCGGGTAAATTCTCCGCCAGGTTCCGTTCCAGTGTCCAATAAGAGGGCAGCAACGTAGTGTACTAGTTGGAGTGTTAAAGTTTGATTTCATTTTCTCAACCCCCCCATCCCTGGTCTCTGCCAGCCTCGACCTGTGGCTGGGTTCAGAGGAACGGTGCGGTACGCCTCAGTCAATGCACACAAAAACAAGGTGAGTCTCTCCTGCTCCTTTATGACCAGGCTATGCATAGCTAGACGTTGTCACCCCGCTAACACACGGTTTGTGCGCGTGCCTGGGGTCTGCAGGAGATGGGTCGCCATGACGACCTCTGGTCGCTCTTCTACATGCTGGTGGAGTTCATGGTCGGGCAGCTGCCTTGGAGAAAGGTCAAAGATAAAGTGAGTGAGTGTGTGGGTGTGTCTCTGAGTGGGTGTGTCTCTGAGTGGGTGTGTCTCTGAGTGGGTGTGTCTCTGAGTGGGTGTGTCTCTGAGTGGGTGTGTCTCTGAGTGGGTGTGTCTCTGAGTGGGTGTCTCTCTGTGTGTCTCTCTGTGTGTGTGTGTGTGTGTGTGTGTGTGTGTGTGTGTGTTCATACGCCTCCATGTGTGTTGACGTTCTCTTCCCCCGACTCATAGGAACAAGTGGGGAACCTAAAGGACACCTATGACCACCGACTGATGCTCAAACATCTGCCCTCGGAGTTCAGCGTCTTCCTGGATCACATCCTGATTCTGGACTACTTCACCAAGCCAGACTATCAGGTAGCATTTTCCCGCGGAGTTCCACGTGTGACCGTCAACAGTTACCATCCATGAAATTAATAGAAAATTGAATTTCAATCTGTCTGCTGCCCATTCTATCGTGAGGCTAAATGTAAAGGTTTTTTGGGGGGATGGGGTTTTTGTTCCAGCTGCTGATATCAGTGTTTGACAACGCCATGAAGAGCCACAATGTGCTGGAGAACGATCCTTACGACTGGGAGAGGTGTGACTCTGAAGACATGCTGACCATCACCGCCTCGGCCAACACTGCTCAACAACTCACCCGTCTTACACCAGCTTACCTGGGGTGAGAGCTGCAGCCATGGGGGCGTGTTGTCCGAAAATAACGGGAGACATAGAATGACCATGTGGTATCACCAGGAGCGTTTAAAAGTCTGGTTCCATTTCCCAAATTTCTAGATTTTCCATAATTCCGGAACTTCCACTAATACTAAATGTAAATGCAAATAGGGGAGGGCAGAAAATGTCAGTATATGGATGTGCAAGTGGGAAATTAATAGTTGACGAGGCAAATGCAAGTACAAATGGCAATTCTGACTGTACAATCTTTTGGAAAAGTTCCCAGATTTGGGAAACTCTTATCAAAAAGAATTACTGTTCCAGAAATATGATGGGAATACAGACTTTTTCATTGTCTGACAGGGTTATATGAGATGTGATTTTTGTGTAAGTGCTTGTAATTGTTGTCCCTTAGTAAACATTTGCTGGTTTGACTGAATCATTTGTCAGATCAACAAAGTACTTTTTCCCCCCATGAATTGTTGAAAACATCGCTCAGTGGGAAACCTGCCTTGTCCCTCAGAGATCCCTTGGAAAGCAACATCCGTATTTGTGCTCTGGAAACAAGCCGCTACATAACCTTCCTTTTGTCTCCATCCGTCCCTCCACACTCACCCTCCCGCTGCCCTTCTCTCCCTCAGCATGGCCAACGCCTCGGTGCTGCCTGGCGAGCTTCAGAGGGAGAACACCGAGGACGTCCTTCAGGGTGAGCGCCTCAGCGACGCCGACAACTGCCCCCCCATCCCGGCCCATCACCAGCGCGCTGCCCAGGGCGCCGACGTGTGGGAGGAGATGGATCGTATCCAGAAGCTCGCAGCGGCCCAGCAGAAACCGCAGCCACTAATCAGGAAGGTTGGGATTTTTTATTATATTTTAAAAAGCAGGTCCTTCCCAACTTCTAGGCCCTCTGTTGTTGTCACGTCTTTTCTGACCACGTGATAAATGGAGGGTTTAAAGCAGGAAGACATTGCGACTCTTGTCAAGGCTGCAGTTCAGCAACGAGACGAACAACAGGTACATTTTGTCTGGTCGGAGCTGTTCTTCACCCAGCTGTAAACGATATCAAGTATCGCTATAAGGACCGCAACACAAGCCCTTTGAAATGATCTATTGGACGATTGAGACCCACTGAGATCCACATCTTTTGGTTGTAACACAGCTACATTACGGCCCCTTCTCCAGGTGTTGAGTGAGGACGAACACAGCCAGAACCAGGGGGGCAACCAGAGCCCCAACAACGGGTCCGTCCAGAGCTCCCCTAGACGGGTGCGTTCCGAGACCATGTTCATGGACCGGGCAGCGCCCCTGCTCCGGAGAATGAGACACAGCCAGAGTCTGGCCTTTGAGAAGAGGCTGACCCCCGAACCCAAGCCCACCATCGAACGCTTCCTGGAGGCCTAGTCAGTTCCCTTTTCAAATGTATTTACAGCAGTCTGTGGCGGTTTACCGTATATTTCTTAAATTTTGTGGTTTATAGTTATTCACAATGTATTCATTTTACATATAATATTTTATACTGATTAGTAGTATATTAATTATATTTACAGTAGTATGCAGTGATTTCAGTATATTCATTATTATTAATTTACAGTACATCATATTGAACTAAAAAACGACCCACCCCGTGCTTGATTCATTAAATATGGCATGATCAAAAGAATAGTAGATGTTTCAAACAGACTTGCTTTCAAAAAGATACTTTACACAGAACAGCTAGGGCTTTCTGAAAAGTCAGAGGACCATTGCTCCAGGTCTAAAGAATTAAGAACGTGCTCTAAGCTCACCCACAGCTAACTTGAAATGTAGCCAGTAATGCTATCCAACTGGTGCCTTTTGCACAAACAGTGAAAACCTTGCAAAGGAGGGTGGTCACATTTATTGTGAAGTAGAGAAGAGTTTGCATGGGAAAACGTGTGATAGAACCGGTTTCTCTACAACAGCAGAGGGCAGATTTTAAGAAGCAGCTTAGTCCGCGGTATCCCCGCTAGATCACCACCTCTAATCAGATTCCCTTTATTGATCTATAAAAGAGTCATTAAACAACCTACTTGTCGTCTCCTGCTCTGTCTACCGCGTTTCCAGTCTGGGGAAGCGTCCTCAGGAGCGTGAGAAAACCATCCCTGAGAGCGGCCGCGAGCTGGTTAACACCCCCTGCGACGAGGACCAAGCCACGGAGACCCCCGACCCGGATCAGGAGGAGGGGACGGGTGCTAGCAGCGGCGGCTTCGTGGCCCTCAACCTCAGCCCCGCGCCCCAGGAGGGAGACTCCCAGGAGTGGGTGATGCTGGAGTTGGAGCAGGGAGGCCGGGGCGCCGGGTCCTCGGGCGCGACTGGGCCTCCGGGAGACGATGGATCGAGGGTCCAAGTCGAGGACAGGGATTCCCGGCCGCCGTCCGCCCCGAGCAGCCCGGTCCCGACCCACATGGGCCTGCCCTGCACCTGGCTACTGGGTGGGCGGAGGCTCCCAGGGCTGCTGGGAAACATGGGCCGAGCTCAGCTGGAGCAGGTGAGTGTTCTCGATGCCCACGGCACGAATTTGGGCAGCTTCACATTTTCTGATTTCAAGATGTGCCGCTGGGGTGTTTACGTCCAAAGTAAAGGAAGTGGGTTTGGTTATTTTTCCTCTCACCAGCTTAACAGAACAAACAACAGATATACACACCACTTCCTTCTTTATGTTTTAGCAGTGTTATATGGAGTGAGTGCTTTGTTTTGTTTCTGTGTTTCTACTGATTCCCCAGAGAAACACACACAGTAATAGATATTTGAACTCTCTACCCATGTGTCATCACACGCTCTCATATGGGTCTAATCCCTGAGGTCCGTCTCTGTTTCCAGTCGTCTAGCGTCCTGCCCCAGTCCCCAGTGACGGAGAAGACCGAAGCCATACCGCTGGAGGCTCCTTCCACCGGACCAGCCAAACCCCAGGAGGGACCTGCGGACGGGCTGGAGCTGGAGGCGGTCCAGTCAGCCCCGAGCCCTGTGCCAAAACTCATATCCGCTCACCTCGCCAATGACAAAGACCCAGAGAGTGACTCTGGCCTTCCAGACCGCTCCTCTGAACCCAAACAGCACCCCCAGCAGGAGAAGGAGAGCGGTGGCGTCACCGTCTCCACATCCCCTCCGCCCGCCTCCACGGTCCTCCTGCGAAGGGACTCGACCTGCTCGTCCAAGCTGAGCCGCATTCCCGTACGAGACCCGACCGCCGGCCCGGAGTCCCCCGGCGCCGACCGCCACCACCGCTGGAGCAGCCCCGTGCCGGGCTCCGCCTCCCACTCCCCGTCGCCGTCGCTCTCCTGCGACAACCTGTTGCCCTGCGGCGTCCGGGACCGCGGCTCGCGTTCCGACTGGCTGGGCGACGACCGTGACCCACTGTCGTTGTCGCTCTCCTCCTCGGGCAGCAGGAGCAAGATACCGCGGCCCGTCAGCAGCCCTCCCCCGGGACCGGAGAAGCCGCTGTTCTCCTCCAGCCGGTTCCTCCCTCGCCCGCCTCCCGGGAAACCGCCCACCCGGCCGGCTGTGGACAACAGGTATGAGGGGATGTCCGTCGGCACAGTAAACGGGTCGCTTGGTTCTTGGAGTGTAACGCTTGCAATGCCGGAGCGCAGTTCGAGTCCCACAGGGAGTGAAATGTAGATAAGGAGATGAGGCTCGTCGATTTACTCTGTACAGCCCACGTCTATGAGCCCAGAGATCATATCTCGTATTTTACTCCCTGAAACACTGACAATAAAAAGTTACATCCACAACACATGCTGATTGAAAGGACTGAATCCCTTCCCAGACATCAACATATACACTGAACTTCTTTAGTATTAACTGTGCCCAGGCAGGACTAAAGATGTAATGCTGTATCTGACAACGCGTGTGGCCGTTTGAGTCTGTAAAATAGAATTAACCGGGAGAGGTGCATGTTTTCAGTCACGTGGCCCAGGTGCTACAAAACCTCCACACGTACAAATCTGAATGTATTCAGAGCAGCATAGGTCGGTCTAACTTGGTGAGAGCACCAAGAATGTGTTTTCCGTTCCGTCGCTGCCAGATTTCAGTCCGACCCGGAAGTTTATATACACTTGGGATGAAGTAATTAAGTCATTTTTACCCCCTCCACAGATTTCATTTCGGAAAGTTGGTTAGGACATCTACTTTGTGCATGACAAGTAATATGTCCAAGAGTTGTTTACAGATTATTTCACTTATATTTCTCTATATCTTAATTCCAGTGAGTCAAAAGTTTATATACACTGTTTATATATTAATCGACTGCCGTTAAACAGCTTGGAAATCTTCTGATACACCTCCATAATTCAGTCCATTGGAGGTGTATCTGTGGATGGATTTCAAAGCCCACTGCCTCTTTGTTCGACATCATGGGAAAATCAAAATAAATAAGCCAATACATCAGCAAAAGAATTGTAGCCCTCCACAAATCTGGTTCATCCTTTGGAGAAATTTCCAAATGCCTGAAGGTACCACGTTTATCTGTACAAACAACAGTATGCAAATATAAACCCCATGGAACCGCGCAGCTGTTAGACCTCTCAGGAAGGAGACACATTCTGTCTCCTAGAGATGAATGTACTTTGGGGCCAAAAGTGCCAATCAATCCCAGAACAACAGCAAAGGATCTTGTGAAGAAGATGGAGGAAACATACCAAAGTATCAGTATAATGAGTCCTTTATCCACATAACATCAATCGTATAAAAAATGTGTATTCAGAACTGAACAAGGAGGTCTACAAACCTGACTTGGTTACACCAGTTCTGTCAGGAGGAAAGGACCAAAATTCACCCAACTTTGCGGAAGGCTGCTCTGAATGTTTGACCCAAGATAAACAAGTTAAAGGCTACCAAAGGCTAATAGAGTGTATGTAAACGTATGACCCACCGTGAATGTGATGAAAGAAATTAGTTGAAATAATTCTCTCTAACATTTTTATAACCTTTCACATTCTTAAAAAAAAAGAGGTGATCTAACTGACGTAAACATGGGAACCTTTACTAGGATTACATGTCAGGAATTGTGAACAACTGAGCTTAAATGTGTTTGGAAATGTCGTACTTCAACTGTATGTCGGTGCAGTGTGTCATCAATCCAATGGATGTTAAACGAAACTAAGCTGAACATAGTAAATGTACAAGCGTGTGGCGCTAGGCAGTTGAATAACGATCCTCATTTGTTCACCGGCGGAAATCCTAACCCGTTGTGTTCTCCAAGTAGGCGCCGCCGGTTCCGAGTGCGTGCCAGCAGTACCAGCGACGCCGATTTCCTGGCCAGCCTGACCCAGCTGATGAAGGACCGCAGTGGGGCTCTGTTCAGTCCGCCGCCACGCCCCCGTAGCTCCTCCTCCTCGCTGCAGCGCTCACTAAGCTCCTCCCCATCGCGCCATGAGCAGCGCGAGTGCAGTGGGGTGTCCCACGGGGGGAGCCGCTCTCCGTCCAGCTTCTCGGGGTCCCCCCCGCCACCGCGATACCCCCAGGATCGGCTCGGCGGGCAGCAGGGGATCCCGTGGGGGGCGGGGCCCGGGGCCCGTGGGAGGGGCCCGAGCCACGAAGGCAAAGGCAGCGGAAAAGTGAGTCGCTAGGCGGACCGGACGGAAAACGGGCTGTCGTTCAGAGAGACACCCCGCGGTGAAACTTTATGCAATGGCGGTCAGAATTTGGCCATTCTCAGCAGGTAACCCCACTGTTTCAGTTTGCATTAAAGTGTTTCCATCCTACTAAACACGACCCAGGCAGCGTGGTGACTCGAACTGTGATGACATATGTACAGACAATGTACAGTATCGCGTACAATCTTTAGCTTTGACAGCATGTGTAAATACCTATTGTGCTGCAGGGAATGTACCGTATGTAATGTACAATAGAATGTACGGTAGAATGTATCGCAGACTGTAATGTATAATAGATTGTATCTATCTATTTATTTATTTGTTGGATGTCTCTCTAAACCAAGTACTTGACCAATGTAGCTCAATTCTGCAAGTCGGAACAACTAGTGTTTCCTAGGAAAACCCTGAGATTGCCAACTCCTCCCCCTGGTCCTGTACCCTGTCAATGTATGAATGCCATGAGACCAAAAAGATCTGTACTGTATCATATTTAAAGGAGGTCTTGTATATATATATGTACCATTGAAAACAAGTATATAGCGATAACCTCAGTACATCAGCAGTCACTGAAAAGGGCATTCAGACCCATTCAAACCTCATTGCTCTTTTTCCTCAGTATCTACTTGTACATTTTAAACAAAACAAAAAAGTGTATTCAAGGCTATTTTCATGAAATAACATTCAGTCTGGCATATCTATGCATATGTTCACATTTTCCCCACCAGTAAAATGTCTAATCTTTAGTCATTCGGAGGTGTCACAATGTTGCAGTGTTTGAAAAATCCATTCATACTGAATTAATGTACAAGGTGCATGAATATTATTGCAAAAGTTTTTTTATCATTTGTACAGTGTCTGCTAAAGCGAGTCTGTATTTTTTAATAAACTGATCCCGATTAAGTATATTTATCATGCAAATCAGAAAAATGAATCGTGTTTTCAGTTTTTTCCTCTGCAAAATAACTTGTGTTAAGGTTCATGCTAATTCCAGGACTGAAGAAATGTTAACCAGTGTAAAGGAGTCAACGTGCACACTTTTAGGATTAAAAAAACAAATCTGTACACATTGTGTGAAATATACAAACTGTTTTACTTCATTTATTTATATATAAAAGAATACTTTTAACCGACAAGATTGCTGTAACAACTGTTTCTTGTTAACATCTGAAATTCAGGGCTGGTCAGTCCTGGACTGCCAAAACATCTTGTTTCAACCTCTGCTACTCTGGATCCTATTATGATCCTAAACACCCAGAGAGAGCAAATACCTATCAGGTACAAACAAAAGAACCTCTACAAGAGGAACTGAACAGCCCCAAAAGCCACCTCATGTTCATCTGAAATGTCCTGATGACTTTCCTGATGTTTATAGAGACCGCAGCCCAATTCAGCAACAACACCAAAAATTTCAAGTATCAGCTAACCACATTGTTATATTATCTTTAAGTGGAATTACATAGTTGATGACGTGGCGCAGGAACATAACGCTGATGTGCGCAGCATCTGTACAAGGGAACATGACCCACATATCTGGTGGCGTTCAAGGTCATCACAACGGCAGGTCACTTCTGACTGGCCAATTCTAATCATAAGATCGGTTGGTCACAACTTGCCCATGATTCATTGCGGTTTTGATCCTCTTGAACGCAGCCTGTCCGTGCTAATCGTGAAGTTCTTTATGGTGTTTTCTGTCATTGTTGTTGCAAAATTTCAAGGACTTTCAATAAATTCCCTGGTTTTCCCACCCAAAAAAACCTGCTTGGGTGACTCCAGATTCCATTTATTTTCCCTGCCGTAACAAGGATTTTTAGGAAAACCCAGGAAACGTATTAAAAGTTTAGCCAACACTCGCTCTGGAGTGCTAGAAGAGCGGGGCGGTTTGCCTGGGGTCGTCTGGCAACACACTGATGGAATCCTCCGCCTTCCCACACAGCATGCAGAGCATTGTGTACTCCTGCAGGGAAAACAAGACCCAGACGTAACAGTCAGGAAACAAATCACAGGCAACAGTCATTGCAGTTATTAGTTACCTGTGTGAAAGCAACTTTGGACTGATTTCCATTGTTTTTGAACACATGTACATTTTCTAATAAAAAATCCCAGAACATGTCTTTACGAAGATGGATAACAACCCAGTTTTGGCACAGCCACTCTGAACCAGTGTGAAAACAACAATGCAGTATTGTCAAAATAATACAACATTTAGCTCATCAATGAGTTAATCCAGGCAGTTGTCATCTCATGTCTAGAGTTCTGCAAGTTACTGTTGGTTTCTGTTCTGCCACCCCGCTTCTTCACACACTCCACTTGGATCCAGTAAAAGACCATGGTGCTTGCCTATGGAGCAACAAAAGAAACTGATCCTGGCTCTCTCAGACTACCCACAACTATACCCAAGCTCTTTGTTCTGCCACTCGGTCATCTCACCCCTAGGGTGGGCCAGCTTGAGACCGCCAGAGTTGATCCCCTCTTCAAGAACCACTAAACAGCTCTGACATAGAACTTTAGACCAGTACCCTTTCTCTCTTTCCAAAACACTTGAGGAGTGCTGTTGCTGAGAAACACTCCCAAAACCTCAGAACGATTTCCTCCACCCTCGGCCCATACTTCATGACAGGCCACTCAACTGTGGCTTCTGTCCGGTGTCACAGATGTTCTGTGTCACAGATGTTCTTTACACTGCCCAAGCTGGCTCTATTCTGATTCTGATATCCGCTGCGTTGGACAGTGGGAGTCATCAAAACCTCCAAACCACCTGCAAAGCAGGGAGTCTTATGATCTGACATCTTGGACTTCAATCTAACTGGCAGGCCGCTCCTACTAGTTGACATGGAGGACCTGTGTCAGGTCCTATCCAGCCATGTGTTCTAATGCTGATCGTTTTTTTTTACCTTTGATAACCTCAAATATACTTCACTGTATCAACCCCCCTCACGTCATCAATTATTGTAGCATTGATATTCATCGAGTATTTTCCATAGGAAAAAAAACGGTGTCCTTACCTGATAATCGTCCACCACAGAGAAGGTGTATTCATGTCTGGCTACAATGTGGTCACAGTTTTTACACATATCTGTCAGGTAGTTAAGAAACAAAGACCATTAAAAGTCAGTAGAGATAAACCTCTCAGGGCCATGTTAATTAGACACATAACACAAGAAAACCGGGAGATACTGTATGAAATACGAGATGTTTGTTTATGTTAGCTAATGCAAAACGTTTTGTTAAATGTGTCCTAATGAACACGACACACGTCATCGGTGTAACAAAATGTACATACGGTCATAGGTGACGATCTCTTCCCCGTCGTCATCTTCTGTTGTCTTGTTACTGATCAACACGAAGTCCCTCTGGTGACAGTTTGCACAGCCAAGGTAGTTCATCAAGTAAGAGCCATTTTCCAAGCACGTGTTCCCCTATCAACCGGAGATGAGAATTTTTTTACATTAATATATGTCATTGCCATAAATTATGTATCTATTCTCCTGCCAGCAAAGCCAGTTGAATATGTATTATTTGCCAAAAAAAAAAGTATTCGATTCCATTGGCTTTGGCAGAGATAATGCTATGTATCGTCACATTGATTAACCACGATCTGAAAATACTTAAATGTGTTCAAAGTGACAAGCTACAACGCATGCACCTACTATGTAACTGTTACTGCCAATACGGCATGATACCCTAGATTCTTAGTTTTGGTCATATTTTTTAAACAATACTCACCCTGTCAGGGTACTCTTTCTGCACACAACCATTACACATTTTGCTAATCTTACAAAACGCCAACAGACAAAGTGAACCCAGCTCCTATCTGTAACTTAAGACGTACGTTCAGGGCAGACTTTTCTAAATATTTCGATCCCCAACAAAAGCTACTTCCGCAATGGAAGATTTGGACAGACTACTGCAGCATGCATCTGATAGGCCCATCTCGCCAATAATGATGACGTGAAAGGTAGGTGTTGTGGACCCCAAGCATGGCAATAGAATTGGCCATGTGAGATTTGGTTAATTAAATCATGAACAAAAGACACCAAGGTATGTGTTCTTATACACTTTAATGTATGTAACGTAGACAATAAAATGGCGAGTATCTGCCCATGGTTCTTTTAAAATATGTTATTGCCTTTATTTTGCAGACGTAGCCTGCTAACGTTAGCTAGTTAATTACGCTAGCTACATAAATCACACAACAGCTAGCTGGCTAGCCTTTTGGAGAGTTGCTATGAGACAGCGTTAACTACTGGCAAGATACAAATTGTGTATATTTAGCTTTCAACTTACTTGTAAATGCATTTGTAAGTACAGTATTGCGTTGTGTTTATTAGATAGTTATGTCATGATTCACCATCACATAACATTGTACTGAAAAAGTGTTAAACATGTATTAACTGGTGACTACTGTAACTAAGCCGGTCTGAGTAACACCTACAAAATGGCTATGTTAAAATGATGAATGTACTTAAGCTAGCTAACAACCGGTAGATATCTCTCGAAAACCAAGAGAGCATGTAGCCTTCCCCCATGACCCAGGATATATGTGTTGAGCGTTGCCAGCGACACGGCGATGGGTCCTTATGAACTACAATCCCGACGCTGTTTATGAACGTCAGTTATCACTTGCGAAATAGTATTCGACAAGTTTACTGTACTTTAGTTTGGTGAAACAGTTTGGAAAAATTCTGTTAGGTGTCTCATTTGTGAAATGAATACACACTGTTATTTTCATGACCGCTCTTCTCGCATTCCTCATCGTGTCTAGTTAGTTCTAAGGCTAAAAGTCAAACGAGCCTTCTCCAAAACCTACTGGTTTAGATCACATAATGGTCAAAAAGAGTTCAGATGTGATAAATAGAAAATGTATACCCCACATAAGATACGTGTCTTTGTGGTTTTGAAATGGTTTCCTAAGTAGATAAGGTAACTAGCTAATGACTGTTTAAAACATCCTTTAAATGCAGCATATTCTTCCCCCACAGCAATGACACCGACTAGGAAGGTACCCACAACCGACTTAGACGTGGCTGGCTATTGCATATTATGCCGCAAGAACTTCATGAAAAAGGTGAGATGCTTACCCAGGACAAGTAAATCCTACTGTATCTTTTCCAAAATGTTGCTTTGTAGTTGGCAAATATCCGTATTGTTACATGGTGAAGATAGATTGTCGAGACTTTGAGATTCCATGCTGAAGTGAATCAAATGCTCTTGATTGTCACATCTAGAGAGATGCGGTTCAGCAATGCATGTTTTAGTATTTTTTTAAATAAATAGTATTCTGTTTATCCGGCCCACAGGATGTGCATGAACATATGCAGGGTATCCTACACCACCAGGAGCTTGAGAAAATAAAGGGCAGGTGAGCAACAATTCTGGGCCATACAGGTTGTTAAACAAAACCGGGACCTTGTTACCATCGTAAAGACAAAGATTGAAGCAGGAGCTGGGCGGGTAGAAGGCTAAACAGTGGTATAATTGTTTGCAGATTGCTGGTGTAGATGGCATTCTGACTGAAAAAAATGACAAAGGGAGTGCGAGTTCAGTTTAAGAAACAGTTATTGAAGGTAAATGTTTCAGACCACCATAACAAGTCCTCTAATGTTTACCTACAAAGCCCTTCCTCACAAATGTCTACGATATCTAAAACGATTAACATACAGTAGAAGCGGTTTCTAATCCCGGGGGGGGGGGGGGGTCGCCTCCCATCTTTGGCAGTACGCATTGCAAAGTTACTGGACACAGCTGTTGGCCGTGGTATTTTGACAATATATCACAAACCCAACAGTCTGATAAACCTGTTACCAACACAATTGGTGATGTAAACTGTGTTGATGTCATACCTGTGGTATACTGGTTTGAATTCTGAATGCTGACTGGGTGATAGCCATGATATTAGTCCATATATCAGCCAATCTGCAATCTGAATGGAAACCATCTTGTTTATATGTCAGGATTAATGGACGAAGGGTGCGTGGTGATGCTTTATGGCCAATAACAGCTCTTAGACATGGTACATTGGCCATATACCACACCCAACTCCTGCCTTATTGATTTCATATAAATAGGGTGGTTTATATTCTAAATGCTGATTGGCTGTCATTGGTCATGATATAAGTCCATATATCAGCCAATCAGCACTCAGAATTCAAACCCGCCAGTACTTCTAGACATTAAGACACACCTTTGTTGCACAGCCCTGGGCTGTCGCCTGCAGGGAGTTCGGTTCTGGCGTAACGGTAGGGGCTAACTACCTGGCCATGCAAGATGTGTGCTAAGAGCTCTTGGCAAGGCATGTAACTGTAAACGCTATAACCCGGAGGTCGGTACCGTGTGAAAGAGCTCATATTGAGTTAACTCCCATTGTTGTGAGGAATGCATGTCCTTTGAAGTTTATTGAAATCTGCACTGTGAGGACTGGAGTGTAGGGATGGATGGTCTGTGGCACTAACCACTTGGCTGACTGTCCCATCTCTCCGCTTCACCAGAGACTGTCGGCACTGGTGCAGCTTGTGCAGAGTGTTCTCCAAGGGCCTGGTGGAGTACGCTGAGCACGTGTCCACCCAGTCGCACAGAGACAGGGTGCGGAACCCACCGCGGAAGGCGAAGCCGTTGAGCCTGGCACGGGATCTCGGCACCGAGCTGGTGTCTGTGGTCAAGCAGAGGAACAAGGAACTGCAGAAGATTCAGTGAGCCCTATGTTTCCCCCAGAGGGAGCATGCGTTTTCCTGTTTGTCAGCATCTGTCATCGAATTGAATTGTGTCGCTTTCATTAGCCTCACCTGCTGACAGTATAAGCCAGTCCTTATTTTGACCATCAATTTGCGTTATTTCCTGTTGTAGGAAAAAGATAAATTCGAAGAAGTCTAAACCAACCAAAAAAAAGGCAGCACAGCTTAACCCGGAGAAGCAGAAAGCTCGCCAGCTGAAAAATCCTAAAACTTCAAGGCAAAAGGCATCAAAGCAGGCGAAACGAAAAGCACAGAAGCAAGCCAAACTGAAAGCAGAGAAACAGAGGGCCAATGACGAGGCAGAGAAGCGACCCCTGCTGGACACATGTGAACAGCCATCCGTTGGTCATACAGCACAGAACAAAGAGAACAGGCTTTACGGGGGTCTCCGGTTCAATCCCCCGGCTACACCGCAGGTGCACCGCAGAGCTGAGGGCCACCCACAGTGCCCTGAGTCTGACCAGTTAAGTCACCCATTCTCACCCGGTAGGCCCACTCCCAGTGCCCATACACCTCTAAACGGAGGCATTACATTCAACCCGAGGGAGGTTCTTTCTGGTGGAACCGCCGGCACAGATCCCCCTGGTCAGTGTGACGGCGAAATAGAAAGTGTGGACTTCACCGTGATACTTAGTCAGATCCGGATGGCCCTGGGTATGAAGGACACTCCGGGAGCTTCCCACGTCCTGCCTCCGGAGAACCCATCCGCGAAGACCCAGAGGACCAAACCTGGAGTGGGGGCGACTCCTTTGCCCGGCTGCTCTGCAGACCGGCATGCCACTGACCCCTCTTCCATATCGTCCTCCCTGCAATCTCCACAGGTCAGCACCACCAGATCTTCAGGTGAAAAGGGTTCGCCCGGAAGCCCAGCTCAACAACGATCAACCCGATTACCCGCGGGAAGTAGTAACTCGTGGCTGACGAAGGAAGGTGAGGCATCGCGTTCTGACAGGCCTGGTGGCAGGCCCATGGAGCCCGGACGGTCAGCTGTGCGCAGAAACCTGGCCCAACACATAAGCAAACCCGGCCCCTTTGAGCCTAACCTGACTGCTGCTCGTCAGATACGGAAAGTAGAGGCAGAGGAGGAGGCCGCGACTAGCCCAAGTCTTAAACCCACAGTACAGACGCTGCGCAGCTCTGCAGTATCACAAAGGAATGAGCTCCATGAGGAGGCCAATCGAAAGAATCCGGAAAAGGTCAAAGGCAAGCCCAGGTAAGGGAGGGCGGCATTTTGAACCGGTTTCCTAGACACAGGTTAAGCCTTGTGTATTTGGCGGGCATTAGGGGTGACCATACGTCAATAGTTGCAGACGTTGATCTGGAGAGAGTGGAGAACAGGCCATTAATGTGTGAAATTTGTCGTCTTGATGGACCAGTGGAGATGAACTGCTGAGTAAATGGTGTGCAGATGTTGAGGGGTTAATTAACCGTCATCTGCAGGGATGGGATTTAAACACCTTGCACAGCTGTCTGATCCCGTGGGCTTACATATAACGTTACACAGATGTCAGTCTGGTTATGCTGAGTAGGCTTAAGTTTGGAGCCAGCTACCGTTCAACCGGGCCAATCGGTGCACTTTCATCAATTATGGGTGTGGTCTAGGTGATGACGAATGCTAACTGGATTGATTTAAATGTTAAACCTAATGCTATTAATCCTTCGTTAACATTGTCTCGTTTGCTGTTTTTGTTGTCTTGGGTCTTGCTAAGGTGCCTTTGGTGTGCAAATGTTTGTGACAAAGACGGCAATAATCGTTTTCAGACCTGTTAATTAGCTACGCTTCCTGATCTGCTTGTTTGGTTTCTGTTGCTCGATGTACAGAACTATTTGTTGTTGTGAATTATGGGGCTTTGGTACCACTACCCTGTGCATTGTGATCCAAGGGTGATCCAAACACATTCCAGTTTAACTTTTCATTGCAACCATTGGGAATGTCCAAACAGTTTAAATCCCGGCCCAACCAGACTGATATCCATGTAGAGACTGGATCAGGTGGCTGCACAAGGCTAGGAATAATATTAATCTGGACACAAAAAGCAATTACTTTTATGGCTTTTGGATCATTATGTAAAAAATATATACTTAGTTTTTATTTAGGTTTAGACAGTATTACAGTACATCTTCATAAACAGCTTAATAAACACTTCCTTTTCCAACTGTAAATCTACATTCTCCATTTTGAATTCCAAATGTATAATAAACAAACAACAAAGATCCAGACCAAAGTAAAAAAAAACAGCCACATAAGGAAGAGATGATGTAAAACAGTAAATACATTGATTAATATTGTCTTTCTGTATCAGCAGATCCATGAGAGCTTGGTCTTTTTATAATTGTTTTTATGTTGCAGGTTTGGCATTGAGCTGGTGAACCCCTCCACCCACCCAGAGGGACCGGTCGAAGACGAGGACTGGCCCGTATCCAGGAGCTTCCAATTGTGTCCAGACCACACCCCTGCAGCACCATCCACGTCCTCCATTCCGCAAGCCACGCCTTCCCGTGAGGTTGCTAGAGAACTACCACCAGGGGCTCAAACATCGGGATTGGAGTCAACCGGCTCTGCATCCTGGGATAACCGGTCACCCCAGGCCCCTGTGTTAGTAAAGGCTGAACGAGAGCCGGAGCAGTATGGTGACGTAGAGGTCACTAAAGAGTGCAGGTTGAACACGAAGACAACGAAGCGGAAAATGGTGAGCGCACAGAGCTAGTGGACAAACCGGATGCTACCTCTGCTTCAGTTGATGCCTGTTGACTTTAACACGTGCCTGCTATAGCTCACGCTGCCCTTCTGCTTTGTCTTGATGTCAGGTTAGTGAATTGGGTCCCAGTAGGAAAAAGCAGAAGGTTATCTCAAACAATGGTAAGTTGCTTGTTTTTTGTTGTTGTTATATTTAAGGAATGCTGTCCTTCCTTTCATAATATGCCTGTTTTAATATGTACATTGGTGTCTCAGGTCATTTTGCAGTGCAGCTGGGAGCTATTAACTGGGAAATGTCTCCCTCATTGTTAGACTATAGTGGCAAGTCTGTGCATCCCACAGATATGAACGATTTATAAGTAATATATTTTATTAACATTTTCGGATCCCTCCGGGTGACCCAGTTGGACTTGGGGTCCTTGCGCAACTTAACCTAGTTGACAGTTGATTTAAAGCGGAGGCTGGCTGTGTCCATGCTAAAATGTGTTCCGTCCAGTTTGAGCCCTACATCTATCTCCGCCCCCATCCACAGAGAATGTCCAGGTGGACCAGCTGCTGGCTGTTTCTCTGAGGGAGGAGGAGCTGAGCAGTTCTTTGGAAACCCTGGACTCCTCCCTGATCCAGGCCCGCAATGCCCTGCAGGCCGCCTACACGGAGGTGCAGCGCCTCCTGGTGCTCAAACAGCAGGTAGCACAGGGGGTGCGTTCTGTGAGCCATGGAAGGCATCTTGGGGGTTTTTGAGTGTGGCGGCAGATTGATTGATTGGTGTTGTCCCTGCGCATTTCAGGTCTCTGCTGAGATTGGCGTTCTACGTGCCAAGCGTATCGAGATCCTGCAGGGGATGCAGGGCGTGGCTACGGTGTCTGTGATGACCACACAGCCGCACCCACAACTCCTCTCCACGCCAAGTCTCAGTGTCCCGCCCCCTCCCTCCTCCCCTTATTTCAGTCGGCCCCCAATTTACCCATCGGCGTCCTCCATCGTTCCCGTCTTGAACCCTGCCCCCGTCTTGAACCCCGCCCCCGTCTTGAACCCCGCCCCCGTCTTGAACCCCGCCCCCGTCTTGAACCCCGCCCCTTACACTCCTGTCAAAACAGAGCCTGTTTCCCACCCCGCCCTCTCGTGCAGTCCTGTCATTCCACCTTCGGTTTCCCCCGTACACCTGCCCGCGCCCATCCCGCCTGCCACTGCGTCACTCCAACCAGCATCTGCACCACATGCAGTGGGGCTAATCAGCCATCAGAGAGTGCCGGAAAAATCCGCCCCCGCCGTGTCGCCTGGTGCCAAACAGCGGGAGAGTCAGCTGAAGGGGAGGCTGACAGAAAGGCAGAAGACTCAGAGCAACGAGGCGCCCAAGACGACCGCGTCAACAAAGGAAGACCAGAGTTCAACCGCCAGTTCTACCAGCAGCAGCGACTCGGAGGACAGTGAGGATGAGGAGCAGCAGGGGCTTGCCCTCACCCCCTCCGAACTGTTATGGGGGCGGGGCAACCCCTTCATGGGGTCGGAGAAGGATGTGAGCGATGGCGACGGAAGAGACAGCGACTGCTATGTTGAGACGGTGACTGTAGAGTCCCAGACGAAGTCAGAAATGCCTGTTGTCGCCATCGATGACTCAGACGTTGAGGAAAAAGCGACTGTCGCTTGCTCCTCCCAGACAGCCGGGGTTCCTGAAAACAAACACGGACAGAACTCCACCAGCCGCAGGTTAGTCCCCTCCCTCTTTGGTCGCCGCAGGTTAGTCCCCTCCCTCTTTGGTCGCCGCAGGTTAGTCCCCTCCCTCTTTGGTCGCCGCAGGTTAGTCCCCTCCCTCTTTGGTCGCCGCAGGTTAGTCCCCTCCCTCTTTGGTCGCCGCAGGTTAGTCCCCTCCCTCTTTGGTCGCCGCAGGTTAGTCCCCTCCCTCTTTGGTCGCCGCAGTTTAGTCCCCTCCCTCTTCGGTCGCCGCAACTAAAGGAATAAATTACAACAAAATATTGACTGCAAGGACCTGGGAAACGATAACAGTAATGGGATCAAACTAGTTTGGTAAATGCTGGGTGTGTTCACAATATTTTCAACTTTTCATTTTAGCACTTCTCATAGTATCAACTCGCCCCAGTTTATTTGAATCCTTGCCTCTTGACTGCATAGTTTTATGAATGTGAAATACTTGAATTTCTGTTGTTTCTCCAGCAAAAGCAGTTCGCCCCCGGTTACCGTGAAGAAGCAGAGCCCGCCCTCACGTAAGGGAACTTCTTTTGTTTACTTCCATCGCATTTTGACAAATGAAAGATTAAGCACTAACTTTCCGTCGGTTTGCTAACCGGTAGTTGTGATGTGTATTGGGTACCTGGCATGACGTCCACCCTCCCCCACAGAGTCTGGAAACATGGTCAAGGAACAGGAGCCGTCTCTTGGGAGCTTTGAGGGCCACTCCGGCCCGGTCCATGACCTCCAGATCCACGGGGGCCTGCTGTATACGTGTTCAGGGGACAACACGGCGCGAGCTTACTGCCTAGTGGTACGTCTTATAGCAGTTACTAATAGGTCGTGTTCTAACATAACATGTCATCAAACCTCTCCTTGAGAGCTGACCAGTTGATTGAGATGAGCCTACAGTTGGACTGGGTTTCCAGATGTCTGAGATCCTCTGGCCTGACAGACCGCGCAGATGTACCTGTGCTCTTTCATTAGCTAGCTTCAGTTTGCTTCGTATTCCAGTCTAGGCTGGAAGGGTGGTGAGTCGTATTTTCTTTCCCCTTTTCTGCCAAATTCAAAATGAAGAAGAAAAGTTATCTTGCTGATTCGGTGATGTAAAATGGATCTTTCCTTAACATGCCTTACACCATTTCCCTGCAGCTGGAGATGAAATAATAGTATAGTCAGAAAGAAGTTGTTCACCACCCAAAGCATCAAATGTAATGGCTGGTCTTTTATAAAAATAATAATTTTTGTGAAATATTTAAGGTGTCTGCTTAACTTAAATAACGATGCAGTCTTTATGAGTGGAAAGAAATGTGATTATTGGTCCTTAGTCGGAGGGTGTAGTTATCTGAATTACCCCGGGGCTGGTTAATTCTAGGGGATATGTTTCCATAGAGACGTACAAGGCTGAAAGATTAGCCACATTCCTTTTGAATCCTTTTGTTCATCTCCACTTGGCAAAAGCTGCCCGGAAAACGCCCATCCTGTTGTACACTCTTGACAAAGACAGCATTATAATCCAAAAGGTCTCACCAGAACACCTCACATCGTGACCGTCTCAGAATCAAAAAGAGAACCTTGTCTGCAATACTCCCGGAAGTTCATTAGGGGTTACCAGACTAACGTTTGAAGATTGTGTGCGTATATGTGTGTCTCCAGACCAAGGAGTGCCGGGCGGTGTTTGAGGGCCACATCAACAAGGTGAACTGCCTGCTGGTCTCCTCTCTGCCAGGCCTGCCGCCACGCCTTTACACCGGCTCCAGCGACCGCTCCATCCGCTGCTACAGCATCAAGGTGCCACGCCCGCCCCTCCACCGGAAATCCACCAGAGAACACCGGGACAAACTGCAACCGGCCACTTACAGATGCAGTCTGGGAATTCTTTTGCGATTACCAATGTTATGAATTACTTTATACAAGATTGATATATGGTAGTGACACTGTCAGCCACGTTTGACTGTGAGCGGTTTTGATGACGTGTCACACCTCAGTGCACAAATGACACTGTGGTCCAAAAATCGCAGACTGCATCTTTAATGTTGGCATTCCGCCAATATCGTTCATTACAATGAATAAGCTGGTGTAGAACATATTTGTTTTTGCATGTCTGCAGTTGTGTGATTGGTAATGGAACAATTGGCGTCCAAAACAAACTAGTAGTTTAATAAATGCCTCAAACAGTGGTTTCCATCTGCTGTACCTGGACGTGGACTGATAAAGGCAGGGAATTGCTGTTCTAATTGCAAGTACCCTCACTGAACTCTGGTCACTGAGAACCTCAACAGTACATATTGGTATTGTGGCCCTGGACCAACCTACTTGATTCAATACAACGCTGTCGTTTTCCATTGCATTCCTACACTATATATCTGTTGTGCTCGTCTGTCCTCCGTCCTCAGACTACGAAGTGCCTCGAGCAGATCTCGCTGCCGGACCGTGTCCTGTGCCTGCACATTCGCTGGAACATTCTGTATGTTGGCCTGGCCAATGGCTCCGTGGTCAGCTTTGAGCTGAAGGTATGTCCCGGTGCTAGTCCGGTGTTCAGAAAATAACTTCCTGGGGTTGAGTGAGAGGGAGTCCGAAAGACTCGCTCTCTCGCCCGCTCTGCCACTCACTCACGCTCTTTTGCGCTGCTGCAGACCCAGAGGCAGCTGGATGTGTTCGAGTGCCACGGCCCGCGTGGGGTGAGCTGCCTGGGCACGTCTCAGGAGGGCGCTCGGCGCATCCTGCTAGTGGGCTCCTATGACAGTACCATTAGTGTGCGAGACGCCAAGAGCGGCCTGCTGCTGCGCTCGCTGGAGGGCCACAGCAAGACTGTCCTCTGTTTGAAGGTGAGCCAGGCTGTCACGTGTGACCCAGGTCAGTTGGTGGAGCACGGCACTCCCAAGGTGTTTGATACCCAGGGCTATGTAAAAATTATACATTTCGTGCAGTTGCCAAAGGAGTTCCTCAGGGTTCAATTCTGGTTCCTTCCTACTTTTCGCCTTGTGTGTAAATGACATCTGTAACTTACAGAAAATGACATTTTCACTGTTACACTAAAGGATCATTACTGTTTGCAGCTCTTCCATCGACTGCACAAATATTTACTTTTAGTCTCTACAAAATTCAGATCCCTAGGTTTGGATTAATTCTAAATGACTATACTGAACAAATCTCTCTCATGACGTTTTCCTTACAAATGCCTTGGAATTTGTTCAGATGATAACCTGTCTTTTAAAACCTACATTCCTGAGTTGGTTAAAAAAACAGAGACTTGAAATTGGATTCTACTATAGAAACAAAACATGCCTAATCACAGAATGGAAATGTTATTGTAAATGCATACAATTAAATGTTCTGTTTTGAAAACTGCTGCAAGCTTTTTGTACACATCACTGTCTTTTGTATACTTCAGCTGGCTGGGATTCCATGACTTCCAGAAGGGAAAAAACATTTGTTGTTTCTTTTAGTGACCATTCTATGATAAAATGTGATTTCCTGTTCTTAGCATGCATAAGTCAGTTATCTGCGTATGTTTTTCATTATTGCCGTTACACAGTACTCATTTGAAAGAGACCCTGGTCTTGGTTTTGTTCTCCTCGTACAAGTAAAATAAAACTTTCGTGTCCCGTTATCTGATATCAGGTGGTGAACGACTTGGTTTTCAGTGGCTCCAGCGACACGTCGGTCCACACCCACAACATCCATGTGAGTTCCACTGCCTCAGAGTAACCCAACCAGCAGGTGTTGTTTTGCTCCGGTCTTTTCTGGTTACTGTTTGTGTGTGTCTGTGTGTGTGCACGCGCAGTCAGGTCAGCTAATCCGGATCTACAAGGGTCACGGCCACGCGGTCACGGCCCTGGCCGTTCTGGGGAAGGTCATGGTGACGGCTTGCCTGGACAAGCTGGTGCGCGTCTACGAGTTACAGGTGGGTCTGCGATCACTCCTTCCACGTGCAGGCGTGCGTGCGTGCGTGCGTGCGTGCGTGCGTCCTTCCTGCTTTCTCTCTGTCTGTGTTGGTTTCTCTCTGCCTGTCTGTGTGAAATCAAGCCTGATTTCAAGGGCGACTTCACTAGACAGAATAACGGAGCTCCCTATGTCCTCGCCCCCCCGTGTTTCTTTCCACAGTCCCACGACAGGCTGCAGGTGTATGGCGGAAACAATGACAT
Organism: Esox niger; assembly: GCA_016801105.1. NCBI lineage: Eukaryota > Metazoa > Chordata > Actinopteri > Esociformes > Esocidae > Esox > Esox niger. The sequence goes on from JACXGJ010003405.1 coordinate 30,552, forward strand.
GGTGATGTGTATGGTCATCCATAAGAGCGTGGTAAGGCATCCTCCATCTGTCTCCGAGCCGCGAACAGTCTGAAACGAGAGCTAGACGGGCAACACCGGAATTAAAACTTGATAGAAGTGGAAGAAACCATTCTCTCTTAGTGCAGCCCTTCACACCCCATGAAGATAGAATGTGGGCGAAACAAGATTTGCACCCGTGGTGTGGAGCTGAATATGAAGTTTCTAACATAGTTGCGAGCTAAGGGCTTTACATTAGAGAGGGGGGCTAGTGTGAAAGCATCGTACAGTTTCCTGTGAACACCCAGTAAACACTTCATGTCCTACCGTGCTGTAGATCTACACTGGCTGCTACGACGGAACTGTCAAGGCCGTGAAACTGAACTTAATGCAGAACTACCGCTGCTGGGTGAGACGTGTGCACACACACACACACACACACACACACACACACACACAACGACTCTCTGCATCCTAAGCTGTCTGAATATTTCCCTTTGACCTTTGCCTGCAGTGGCACGGTTGCTCGCTGATTTTCGCCGTTCGGAAGCATCTCCTGCAGCACCTGGTCCGTGACCACGGCCAACCCCAAGGGAACAACTTCAAATGTCGCTGGAGGAACTGTGACACATTCTATGCAGCGCGGGACAACCGTAAGGTAAGTGCCCGGCCGATTGGATGGCTGGCTGGCCGGCCGGCCGGCCGATTGGTTTACCTCATACATGTGACTTGCAGAGATTTGCATGGGGGTTGTAATGGTAACTGTCTCCGTTAAGTCTCTGTTTTGTCTCCACAGGACCTGCCTGGACATATGCAGGCGCACATAGAGATGGACAGCAAGCTGCAGACATAAGAGCGTACTGGAGGTCTTGGGCTGGGGAATGTGTTGGGCTGACACTTGACTTGGGCTTCCTTTGTGTCACCCTTCCATTGCAACATTCCTTAGACCAGTGATTGAATTGCAGCGTCTGATCTCCAGCTGGGAGTTTTAGGGTCTGTGGGAGACATGGGGAGGAGGGATTCAGAAATGTCATCAACTGAGCTGCTTAATTGTGCCGAGTCCTTGATCTACTTCCCAGCAATTAAGTGATCTTGTTGTTGTCGGAGTTCCGTTTGTGGGAAGAAAGTTTTAACACATCGATGGGAAGTCTTCACATGCATCTGTCGTACATGCGGTTGCACAAACCAAACCTCAGGTGACATCTCCCTTTTAGACAACGCAGAGACTGCAATGCTATCAGAAAGGTCATCTGTCCCTAGGAAAGTAAATGAAATCCCAAAGTGCATTTTCATGCCAAGCTTCTGAACACGCATTTTATAACATTTTCATGCAAGTCTAGCCGTTTAGAGGCAAGACAGAGGGACCTTTTTCATTTCAGCCAGTTCTAAATTTCACCGTAACTTGTGTTGTCTGACTTACTACCCACGTTCACGGCATCAATATACATACTGTTGGGTTTCCCAGGTACATGTTGGTCGTACATGGCTTGAAGTTCTCTACACCAGTTCTAATCATTTCGTTTGGACTATATTTCCTTTTTTTAGGTCATGTTTTTGACTGAGCGGTTTTGTTGGGAAGGAACATTTTCATTAACTTTGCAAGAAGATTTGCAGGAGACTTTTTAAAGTTTGTGCACATTTAAGTCATTTAGCAGAAATTCTCATCAATGCTGACTCACTGTTCCCCTGTGAGACCAGAATATATTGTGGAGATTATGACCATGACTGACTGGGTTTTGGATGTGGAGATGTGACCATGACTGACAGGGCTTTGGATGTGGAGATGTGACCATGACCGACAGGGCTTTGGATGTGGAGATGTGACCATGACCGACAGGGCTTTGGATGTGGAGATGTGACCATGACCGACAGGGCTTTGGATGTTACCGACCAACAACTATCATTTTTATTTTCCAGTGAGTAGTCCAAAGAGCATCTCTCATGTTTTTATCACACATTTCAATATGGTTTTCAATGGGTACATTGGACATGTGGTTGCTTTGGAAATAGTAATAGACTGATTCCATACCTGTCTCTGTCATTATCAGATATATAATGAGGACATGGACACTGATGTAGGCTGGCTTCACTTGTTAATGAGTTGTCCAACACAGGGGTGGTGTGAGAATCCATACAGATTTATTTTATTTGGGACTCATGTCAGTCTGGACCGCTATGAAAAACCATGTTCCTTCTCACATACTCTGTAACTGTATTCACTTGAACAGTCCTTAGTTACTAACTCTTGTTGGATGCATGAGGAATTGGATAATTGTGGCCATATGCAAGCCCAGGATCTGAATGATTTGTATACTGTTATTCATAAGACAGAATCCTGTACTGTACATCTGTATATAAAGTACATGTTGAAAAAACTTTTAACCCTAAATTTGCGTTTTAATTTCTTTTAGCTGTTGTACTCTGAGGAGAAAGGGAACAAAATAAAGCTGTAAAATGCTTAATATACTTGCAAATATTTGTGGGCTCTGAGTAAATATGTTAAATGAAAACAAAATACTCAATGTTTATTAATTACACTGGCATAGACAAACAAGTACAATACATTTAGCAAAATCTGTCTTCATTTTTTATTTTGAAGGGGGAGGTGTTTGCCCAAAGGGAAAAACAAGAAAAGACCCGTCTACAGACGTTACATTGAGTATTTATTTTAAATCCACCGTTCACTGGGAACGTGTTCAGAAGTTTTGGATTATGGCTGATGATTCACTCACGTCCAATAACAGACCTGCTTGTCAAAGTGCCACAGAATAAAACTACGCTGTTTTCAAAATCCAGCAATACAGGTCAACAGCATTATCTTTTTTGTGACCTTACAGTCACAAGAGCAACACACCTGACTTTGTAATGCACAGTAACCACAAATAGTAAGCACAGGAAATAACACCTGAATCCTGGCCAGCTGCACTGGGACAAGGGCTCCGCCTCCCGTCAGTCACAGCTGGTTGTCAAACATTTAATAGATTCTCTTGCTTAGCTTGAAATCCTGGTTGGAAGATTCCTGAAGGCGGGATGATGGAAGCATGAAAAGCACAGTATTTGTCCAAACTTCCTCTCATCCCCAGGTGGTGTTTTGGATTTCCAGGTTATCTTTCTCTGCAGCCAAGCAAAATTAGATGCAGTGGCCACGTCCTCTTGTCAGAGAAGACTTGGGACACTGGCAGAGGTAGCTGAGCGTGACGTAGACCAAGGCAACGCTGCTAAAGGCAGGAGACATCTGGCGGCTAAGTGAACTAAGCATACATGGTCAACTGGAGCCACTATGAGGACAGGAAAGGTGATAAGAGGGACAGTTAACGGAATGAACAGCCCGCTGGCATGGATGTCACAGACATTTGTTTTTTAATGGTTCTTACCTCGAGGACGTTGAGCTGGATTATTCCATCTCTATTTTTGTCAAAGGCATGGAAAGTCCCTGCAAGAAGGCCCAATACAGGTCAGGTAATACCTGCACATTGATTTACGAGGCTTGTTTGGGGTTCTGGTGGAATCACGGGTAGAACCCAAATTCTGTATTAACGCAGGCCCCATTAACTGCTTCTACTAGAAGGGGTTGATAAGGATCGCCCTTTGTGCATTTAGAAGCCACCAGCCAATCGTGTCAGGATCGACCAATCATAAAGATGTTAGTGTCCCTCTGATCAGATGTTGCGTGTGACAACCAATGGTATCATGCCACATCATTGAATGTAATTGCAGTTCAGACTATATATCAAGTGGTGAGCCTGTCCTTAAAGATACCCAGGCTTGGTGGGACTGGTCAGCAACATCTGAGCACAGGAACGCACCTGAAGATCTACCAATTCAAAAAGACCTTGAGAGCGGTCGCCGGGATGACTGCTCCTTGATCGCAGTGGGTGGAATGACTCAAACTAGTGTGTACTCACTGAACATGCCCTCGAGCCGGACGAAGCAGCAGATGAAGCTGTCAAAGTCGATGTTGAGGTGCTCGTCGGCGTAGCGCATGGTGATAATATCGTACAGCTGGTTGTTTAGACGAAAACCTGCATGGAATCGTGGGGGGAAATTTTATACAAGTTACACAAGATCGGTCCGACTTGCTGATGCCTCGGCGGAAAATCTGAGATCCTTAACCCCTTTACACAACTGACTGAGCCAAGCTGTTGTTTTTCACTGGCTTAGCTTCACAGCTCCTAGATTTATACCGGGCTGAAATGGGCGCATGAAATGAAAACAAGTCAGCACTTTATATCAACCATTTTGGGTCAGCACAGTGGTGTTCAGGGAATCTAATCCGGTAATCACGGTCAAAGAAGACACAACGTCCATTTACCTGAGACACAACCTTTTTGAATGTTGAGATGGATACAAAATATAGGTCAAACCAACCTGCCTCTGACACGTACAGTAAGGACTCACGGCAGCTCTGTAAACTAGGGAAAATATGAGGCGACCTAACAGGGACTTGCTGAGACTTAACAGGGACTTGCTGTGATCTCACCTGCGTCATTGACAGCGTTCCTCATCTCAAAGCTGCTGATAGAGCTGGACTTGTCTTTGTCGTACTTCTTGAAGATCACCTGGACACAACGCATAGAGGACAGCAAAAACCCTGTTTTGTCGGTTGCCAGTGAGGTATACAGGTCATTAAACCTCAAGTCGGTAGTGTTTGACCACAGGCCCTTAATGTTTGAGCCCCAAGTCATCGGTGACCATAATGAAGAACTATGTTGTGGTATTTTACAAACCTAATGGCTTTAATGCTATACATCATAGGTTCTAGTACTCATTTTTTAATAGCTTGGATACCGTTCGTTTCAACAGACATTTTTACCACAGGCAAAGTCACTACAGTTTGAGGCCAAGTCTGCGTCTCTATGCCAGTCAAGAACTGGATCTTGAAAATCGTTGAGCCCTAGATCAGAAATCTGCAACTCTGTGTGTAGATGATAACAATGCCGGGAATTTTTATGTCCTCTTTAAGTCAGTTTTTTTTACAATTATGGCAGTGGGAGACTGTAGGTGGATTTGACCTCAGTGGACGAAACCCTCAGGAGAGTTATAGACAGGAAGCAAGTCCTACCTGCCACGCTTTGATCTTGTTCCAAAGGTGTTTGAACTCCTGCAGGTTTAGTTTCCCTGAGCCGTCCGTCTGATGAGATGTTAGGGCACAAACACCAGGTAATATTGTTTTACCTTTTGCCAGGTAAGTTGAACTTCAGCACAATTTACAGCAACAACCTAGTTGCATTAGACTAACTTGGCTAGCTCTGGGGCAGGCTCAGACATCTGATCTAGCTGCCTTCCTCGTTGCGGGTGTTAATGTGTGAAAAAATGACATTGTGTGTGATTGCACAGTACAGTGCCAGTCCAAAGTGAGTCCAAAATTGGTTTTAACTTCAGCTTTAACTACTGTGACTATAGCTTGATCTTAGTCTTGTTGGGTCTTTGTTAACAAATGCACTGCTCAAAAAAATTAAGAGAACACTAATATATTTTGTTTATCGACACCCAATGTGTGATTTCAAAGTTCAAAATCTTTACCATACATTGTGTAATTTGTTGAGAAGAAAATGATATAACGGTCAATGGAAACCAGAATCACTGACCGACTGAGGGCTGGATTCAAACTCAAATCAAAGTGAACAATTGAAATCACAGGCTATTCCAACTTATAATGTGACTCAGTAGTGCGTATGACCCCACATGCCTTCATGCACTCCCAACAGCATCTGGGCTCCTGATGAGACGGCAGATGGTGTCCTGGGGGATTTCCCAGACCTGGATCAGGGCATCAGAGACAAATCAACAATGCACTGATACATAATGTCTGAGAGGATCTCAATTGGACGTGAGGGCCAGTCAATGGCATAAATGATGAAGGCATTGATGCCAATCTATGGCCCTGTTCAGCTCTCCTCGTGTAACGGCCCATCTCCAGGTATTTCCTCTGCTCTTGAAACCGTAATGGGAGACATAGCAAATCTTGCAATAGCTCATGGATGTGCCATCCTGGAGGAGCTGGACTACCTGTGCAACTTGAATGGGCTGCAGGTACCGCCTCTTGCTTCCAGTAGTGACAAGGACACTAGCAAAACTAGAGAAGGAACCGTCAGGAAGGATAAGGAGAGAGCAATTGTCTGTGGCCACCACCTGCAAAAACATTCCCCTTTGGGGGTTGTCTTGCTGCTATCTCTCCAGTGCACCCGTTATCACTTTCATTTGCACCAACACAGGTGACAGTGATTAACAATTGCTAATGCTTCCTAACTGGACACATTGCTATCCCTGAAGTTTAATTGACATGGTGTCATACTGTGATGATTAACTGTTCCCTTCATTTTTTTGAGCAGTGTATTTGTTAACGAGTTAGTAAACAGAAGTTGTCTCTGAAACCTAAAAAAAATCTGGGGTTACACAAATGCAAGGATACGTCCATCAGAGCGATCATGCTTCGACAGCTCTCTAAGCTGAAGCCCTCCGTCTTCAGTTCACTATCTGTGGAGAATAACGTAATTATTGATTACCAACTGCCGCTAAGTGCCTTTAGCCTTGGAGGAACATGACTCTTGAATGTAGGAATGATGACCGCACTGTGTCACTATGCACTCACGTTTCTCCAGAACACGTTTCATAACCACCTTCAGCTCATTGGCACAGATCTCCAGATCCTGGAGAGATCGACAGTCAAATCACCTTAAAGCGGCGTGCTTGAACACAACTTACAATGTTTGTCTTCTTTGGCCAACATCCCGTTTTTACAAGTGTGACTAAGAGAAGATTTTTATCTTCAGTGACAACCAGGGAGCAATTTGGGTTAACTGGCTTTCCCAGGGAAATAACAATGCTGGCTCGGTACTTTACAGGCCCAACACTCTAGACCACTAAGCTGCTACCCAACATTCCCCCCTCCAGTCACTCCAGCGCTTACCTCCCCAGAAATCTGTTGGAAAATTGCCCTGAACATTTTGTGTTCTTCGCTCTCCTCTGGTTCCGGGGTCTTTGGCTGATAGGGAAAGAAATATGGGGAACATTTAGAAAGATGTATGGGACTGTGAATGCATGATGTTAACAGGTTTCAGGCTGGTTAATAATATAGTCAATGATACATCCCAGCATGCATTCCGAAAAGCCATGCTCATTTTTATTAAATAGTGGACATCCATGGACTGATGGCTAAAGTCAAACTTGCCGAAGTGTCTCTAAATACTTTCCACTACATGTTGTTAAATCATCCACACACACATGGTCTTGTATGTGGATCTTCATATACATTTTGATAAATACAAGAACATTTTTATTTAAATATACCATATATTCCTGATGTACCCCATGTGATGCATTGGCCATTTTATTTATAGACAATGCAATATCCATAGGAACCAAATAAGTTGATAAAGCCGGACAGGGAATTCATAGCCCTGAGGAACAGGTGCAAGCGTGACATCATTGACCAGGTGGAGCTGAGTTCGGACCAGTCTCTGGTGTCGACTCTGGGTCAGGATGAGAGATGCCAGGTGGCCAGCGATAGACCAGGTTTCAGCCCTGTCAATGGCCCCTCATAATGTTAAGGTCAGAGGTTATATCGTGAGTGGTTAAATGGGAGCTGGCAAAATGGTGCAAAATATCTAAAGGGGAATTTGACACTTCGCTTTGCGTGTATACAAAAAACAAACACACACACACACATCTGTCTAGGCCAATTCTGACAGACACATGCTCAGACACCTTCTCCCCTTCTTGTTTTTCCTTTCGTAAATGAGAACAACCTTGCCTTTCTTCTTTTCAACCTCAATGTCGTCTTGCTCAAGTTCCTTGTTGGCATTCGCTCTGTCTGAGACATACACAATGGGCTGGGGGGGGGGGGTGGGTTGACCAGAGTTAAAGGGTGGAATTTTATGTGGGGGTGGGGAAGTGTGACACAAACAGGGGCAAAGACGATTGGTGGTAATGTGAAAAACAGTCACAGATACAGAATAGAAGAAGGAAATTACCTTACGGTCATTGGATGAAGGCTCGACATCCCATTAGCCTGATTGCCTATCTGTTTGTATTGCATTGTCTATCTTAGTTATAGTGACAAACATATCAGGAACCAGGCTAACATCCAGATGGCTTTAAGCCTACCAATGACATGTAAAAGGACACTAGTGTCAAGTAGCGACCTAGGATGCCATAGAGAACGTCCTGACAGTATACCATCTCAAACCACAGATGCTATGCATATTACCTTTGCTTTCTTTTTCTTGTTTTTGCCTTGCTGTCGGCAGGAGCCAGAAAGTGAAAGGACACATTGGAATAAATGTTAACGGAAATGTAAAAGGAAAGTTAATCAATTTAAACCAGTTCAAAAATTAGTGACAGAGACAGACCGGAGATGTGGACGACATGAAGAGTCCATTACTGACCTCAATTTGTTCCAACCTAATAGTGCTCTCTGTTTCCCTAAAGGAGAACAAACAGATGTTTCTCACAATTAGATGGCATTTTCACTGGCTTGACTGGGATACGTTTCTACCCATGTAGACTCCCACACACTCCCACACTCCCACACACCCACACACCCGCTACACACTCCCACACACTCCCACACACTCCCACACACTCCCACACACTCCTCAACCTCCATCATCCGCTCACTCACTCTGAGGTGTTGTTCTTCTCCGAGAACACCCTGAGGATGAACTCTCCCTCCTCGTGCGGTTCAAAGGTCGAAGGGATGATGACGTACTCCCCGGGGGGCAGGCTGAAGCGCTCGCTGACTTCCCGCAGGTTGATGTAAGACTTGCATTTGACCTTGGAGGCGGTGTAGAGGAAGAAGTCTTTCTGCAGGTGCTGCTCGCTGCCAATCATCTGTGGAGGGATGAGGAGGATGTGAGGGATGTGGAGGATAGAGGATGTGAGGGATGTGGAGGATAGAGGATGTGAGGCATGTGGAGGATAGAGGATGTGAGGGATGTGGAGGATAGAGGATGTGAGGGATGTGGAGGATAGAGGATGTGAGGCATGTGGAGGATAGAGGATGTGAGGGATGTGGAGGATAGAGGATGTGAGGGATGTGGATGATAGAGGATGTGAGGGATGTGGAGGATAGAGGATGTGAGGCATGTGGAGGATAGAGGATGTGAGGCATGTGGAGGATAGAGGATGTGAGGGATGTGGATGATAGAGGATATGGAGGATATGAGGGACGTGGAGGATGGAGGATGGAGGATGTGGAGGATAGAGCATATGAGGGATGTGGAGGATATGAGGAGAATGTTTAGGCATGAGGAGAATGTTTAGGCATGAGGAGAATGTTTAGGCATGAGGAGAATGTTTAGGCATGAGGAGAATGTTTAGGGATGAGGAGCATGTTTAGGGATAGAGGGATAAGGAGGATAGAAGAATAGGGGCAGGAGATGAGTGCGATGAGGAGAGGGGATGGAGGATGATGGGGATTTAGGATTGGGGAAACAAAATAAAGATATGAATTTATAACAGGTTCGGATAAAATAACATGTTATTATCTGTCCTGTGTATTCTTGTGTTCTGTGACGGCTGTTGCATAATTAAATGACAAGTAACACTAAGACACACACAGCTTCACATTATGCCCTTTGACCCCAGGTGACTAATGGGACAGCTCTGACATCATCACGCCAAGGATCTCATCTCTGGCCATCTGACGTACCTCCTTGGGCACCTGAGGATGAGAACACCAACAACCAATGAGAACCCAGGACCTGCACTTGTTGGCATGACAACACAGCCAGTTCATGTATATGTAAAGCAGCTTTGACCAAAGACAATCCAGCTTAAAACACTTCAGGCCAGTTTAAGACACTTCAGGCCAGCTTAAAACACTTCGGGCCAGTTTAAAACACTTCGGGCCAGCTTAAAACACTTCAGGCCAGCTTAAAACACTTCAGGCCAGCTTAAGACATTTCAGGCCAGCTTAAGACATTTCAGGCCAGCTTAAAACACTTCAGGCCAGCTTAAGACATTTCAGGCCAGCTTAAAACACTTCAGGCCAGCTTAAAACACTTCAGGCCAGTTTAAAACACTTCAGGCCAGCTTAAAACACTTCAGGCCAGAGTGAACAAATAAAAGGAACCAGGCATCTGAGTGCCGCCCCACCTCGTAGATGGAGAAGCCGATGGTGTAGAGCTTGGCGCCCATTTTCCGATCTCGCCTCCGGCCTTTCTGCATCAGCGCCACGACAAATGTGCAAGCCACATGTGCAGGGTCATGGGGGTCATCATCCTCCTCGTACAGACGCAGGCGGTACTGTGGGTTGGTCCAGAAGGTGTCTGTAGGAAACACGTAGCGTCGGTGGTCAGGCTCGTTTTGTTCTAATGCCGTCCACTGGAGTTATACTTCCAGGTTACATCATTGACTTAATTGAAAGGGGACTGAACCCGACCCCCCTGCCAGGTTGGGTTTCAGAGGTAAAGAGGTAGAAGCCTGTATATGATGGTCGTGAATCTGATTGCAAAGAGTTCTTCTACTTTGCTCACACCAGGTTGAAACAAAGTGGCGACGCTACGACATTGATACGCTAGGAATGTGACGGCACGTGTGGAGATTTTTCCCTTGATTAAACTCACAGCCAGCACAAGGAGTCGCTAAAGCACAATGGCGTTAGGCAAACCAATACCATTACAAACCGACCCCAAACGCATTGGGTGCTGGCCCATTGGGAGCTGGCCCTTTGGGTGCTGGCCCATTGGGTGTTGGTCGCTCATTGTGGGACCCCTGGGCTAAGTCAGATTCAAACACTGTCCTCCCAATGACACAGCTAAATGAGGGGTAGTGGGTCCATCACAAAGTTTGTATACCAACCACCGCCTTGGACACCTACAGTAGGCTACCTGGGAAATTCCTACACCCCCCGGCGGAGCTGCCCCGAACCCAGCGGCCCTCATGGACGGCCACAGTCCAGCTGTGCGCCACATCGTCCAAGAGTGTGTCCGGCGTCAAGTTGCAGATCTCCAGCTTGGTGAAGTTCTTCTTGAAGTCCTCGAAGGACATCCTATTGAGAGAATGGAGTAGAATATAAACCTGTATATGGCACACACACATACATATATATACATATATATACATATATATATATATATATATATATATATATATATATATATATATATATATATATATATATATATATATATATATATATATATATATATATATATATACATACACAAGTATATATAGCATTCATTTGTGTAGGTATCCATTTTACAATAAAAGCAATACGACATCTTGGGAGTAGTACCAGACCAAGTACTATTGGCCAAGTACCAGACTCCCTCGTGCCATATTTCTTTAATTAATTTCACCCAACCCTTTGAGATAATGTCAAGTGCGATATTGACAGGTTTAAGGGGGCTCCAGTCTACTCACCAAAACTCGCTCTCCTCTATAGTTTGGTTCTTCAGCCTGTTGTTGTCCGATGAAGAGATGGTAGACCAGTCCTTAGACCTGAGGGAAGGAAATAGTAAACAGCTTTTAAGATACACCTCCTTCTCTTTGGATTGTTTAATGTGCAACATCTGCCACACAACAAGTAACCACCAGGGACAAATTCATCCAATCCATTTGATCATAGAGCTGATTAATGAATGGGCTGTGACCCGACTCACTTGGAACTCCACGGGCCTTTCCACAGCACTATACCCCAGGGGTTCCGCATTTGAACAAGGCGGATCTTGGTCTTCTTGGTAACCTTCACCTTGTCACACTACGAAAACCCCCCCTGACCCCCGTTAGCGACTCATAGTACATCTTGCCCCTCAGATTAACTTGTATGTTACTTTGAGTGCGAAACACAAATTAAATAGACAGTCAAATAAAAGTGATTGAGGTGTTTGTGTTATTCTAATCAGTGAAATGAATAAATTGTAAAGTTCATGTCACGGCGCCGCGAAAACGTCCTTACCTCCTCCAGTCCGGTGATGGAGTAGGCGTGGCCCCGGACCAGCCCGTTCGACGTTTCGGTCTCACAGTGACTCGGCAGCAAGGCCTGCGGGACATGCGACAGACAGAGCCTCAGAGGGCAGTGGCGGATCTGGTAGAGCTGGGGGTTCGAACCCCGCAGCAGAGCACACGAGTTCCAGCCCCGGGGGTTCTGAACACTGCTCGGTCATACTGGCGCCAGAAGAATCGCAATGACTCACGTCTATGGAGCAGCCCATCAATGAGCCTCTCTCCAGAGCTTTCTTCATGATGCTGTAGAGCTCCTTGGGAGCCTCGGACAGCTCGAAGAACTCTGTCAGACCCCCGGTGAAGTCCACCATGGCCTCCAGCGTGTTGCCACCTTTCAGGGCCTCATAGGAGCCGTGCAACCTGAACACAATGCAGAACATACCCAATTTGACATGAAAAAATACCAATTTATATCTAAATTTCATATTACAGGAGTTGGTGGAAAATGCTAAATGTGTGAATTCACCTGGGTAACTTTTCACCAGGTGACCAGGCTAGGTTGTGTCGCTTTTTTTGTAGTCATTATTGATGTAAATTGTTTGTTGTCTGCGTTTATGTTGTCGTTGTTTCTCTGCCCGTTCCCCTTTTCCATGGGCTGCATGTGTAAAACAATGTGTAAAACTGTTCTGACACCATTCCTAACACTTACTTGGCGTAGGCCTTCTCCAGCAAGGCACTCCAGAATTCATTCTTCCTGAAGGACTTGGTGAACACCAGCTGGTTGTTGAACGTGGGGATGCGATCGTCCACCACCACATCCTCCCATTCTCCATATCTCCAGAACTGACGGCACGACAGGTGACCAGAGGGAATGTGAGTAGGTTGGTGTTGGGTTTTGAGAAACTGAAAAACCTTTGGCACCAGGGTTCTACCGGTATCAACCCCTCCACACACTGTTTTTTTTCTAATAATTGGGATCCACATAGAGGATAGAATGGATCCTATATGATTCTGACGTCATCCATACCTGGAAATGGAAAATCCCAGCATAGTTCTCTGTAAAACTCTGGTCTTCAGGTATAACTCGGTACAGCAACTTCTCATTCAGTGTCAGACAGGCAATAGCAGCCAGCAGCCAGCAGTCCCCTGCAGGGAACAACAAAATAAATGTAACCCTTAAAGCGCCACTGGGCTCATCTTCAACTACAAAGAGGTCAACCGCAATCAGTCCATATGGCCGATGTACATGTGTAGCAGCATGGCTAAAACGGGACCCTCACTTGCATCGTTAGGCCTGGGCGTCCAAGGCTATAGCCTCGGGTCTTTTATGAATAGCACCGAATCTCAAATTGACCAAAAATAATAATACAAAAATATCCCCTGATCTAATTATCTATAAATCCGATCGCATATTAAGACAGTGTAGACGTGTGGGCTGCTAGCGTGTACATGGACATTTGCCGCGTGTGCATTCAAAACCCAGGACTTTTCTGTCCGGGTCTGTGCGGGGGGGCTAAGCCCTGAATGTATTGTGATCCTAGCAACGCCTCTGGGGACCCCTATACCACAAGTCCCTTACACCATCTTAAGTAAGCCTATCCACGAGCGTGACACTTCTGTATTTCTTTAGTTAACACGGGGGCGATGGTAGCTATTTACGACTTTGCACTTAGTAGGCAGACATTGATCAGATGTAAAGTGTTTCCGTTAAACAGCGTCCGCGTTGACACAACCAACCAACCAAGCCGATGTAAGTATTTAGTAGGCTAGTTGGGTTATGATTGTGGAGGCAATTTGCTCCTCTGTACAGCTTTCGGTCTCATGACATATGAACGGATAAGATGTGTTATCGGATAGAGGGTTTTAATAAAATATTAGTATCGAACCCATGCTGCTTTGATTACAGACCACTCGGCTACTAAGTACTTTCTGATTTTGATCTGTCTTCGAACTCAAGAGCTTCTTGGTTGCATTCCCAGCTGTCTGAGCCACTCAAAACGTTGTCTGCACTCTCCCTCGTTCCTTACGGTGCCAAGATCCTGATCTGTGGTCTCTAATTAGTGAATGCTGTGTGTGCGGTGAGGCAATCACCTGTCTAACTGTCACACTCGCGTGCGGTCTGGGGCGATTTATCAAACATCACCGTCGACTTAATGTCTAGATTACTGTGCCGATGTTATCAGTAAGCGGCTACTATGTCATACTATCGAAAATGAGCAAGCAAGTCTTTCCCTGTCATACGTGGACCTACCCAGATCTCCTTGACAGATGTCTGTCCTTCGGGCTCCATCTATGATGAACTGGGGATTGTCACAAATTTCCTACCAGGTTGCAAAGACAAACCAACCAACAAACAAACAGAAAAACAGGTGATAATGTTGCAATTTGGTTTATATTTTCATGGCACATTTCTGGCATAGATGTTTTGGCCTCGCTGTAATTATCTGGAAGCCTGAACATCTTACCTAGCCATTAAACCCAGAATAATGTAATGTCGTTTTTCATTCAGGTGTTAGATAATGGACAATGGAGGAGGTCAGGAAGGGATGCAAGAGGCCAACCAAACTCCCCTTTAACACAACTTAAGTCATTCTGACAAGGGACAGTATCACAGGGAAAAACTGTTGACTAGTGACTGGACGGATTCACTTGCTGGCATTTTAGAGTTGTGTAGAGTTGCCAAACATTAAACTGGTCATAAGTAAAAGAAAGAAAATGTATGAACACACTACTGTTAGTCATTTTGGGTAAGAGTGTTTGCCAGTCCACTTAAACATGTTTGGTTTTGTGTGGTCAATTATAACAGAGAATTTTCAGAACAAACGTGTACGTTGCACTTGCGATGTCACAAACAAGCAGAACTCGGCAAACGCTTTGTCTTTGTTTAAAAAGTGGTCATTCATACGGTGTAGTTTTCAGAGGTAGTTGGAGAGGAATGTACTCTCTGGTTGTCAAAGTTTGATTGATTGCTCTTCTCTTGCCGGGTCAAAGGAAATCATTTACAGCCATGAATGAGACATGCGACCCAGTGAACTATGGACCGCCACCAAAGTATGTCACATTTGTCAGTCCCTGTGGATGTCCCAGGCTCAACATTGTCCATTTTTGTGTCACACGAACTGTGATGTGCACAAAAAGATGAAACACAAGCACTGTCGGATCAGACCTTTGTACTTTCGGGATAATTCCATTTGTCGCATGGACACATATTTGCACCTGACTGGTTGGCAGTTGGGGGTCACATGATCTTTGATGGAAGCATGTGTTAAAGCAGTGCTGGGAGAGGTTGTTAAAGTGGTAGAGTTTCACGGCTGTGTCACAACTCAAAGGGCACGAGTCAGCAAATTGACACATACTTGAATACAATCCACGAGGATCAATGTCATTTTGCCACACATGGATCTCCAGAAGGTTTATTATATGTGACTGGGGCTTGCCGATTTGGTAAAAAACCAATGTTGGCTCTGTATATAGATTATAGTATTTAAAAACATGTATTTTATTCGGATGTAGGTTGGATATACAGTTGGAACAAACTAAGCCATCAACTTTGTGTAAGGCTCTGCATTCAATAAAACCATTGGTAGTAAGAATAGGAAAGTGGAAATAAAATATAGTTTTATAGTTTCAGTTTTGTTTAACGAGTTGGATCGCAATAAAAGCAGGTGTAAGATTTAAACAGTCGGGCAAATTTTCCCCAAATCACAAAAGGGACAAGCAGGAAATTAGGAATTCCTCCAACCATGATTTCTGGAAAACCAGCGCATCTGACGGCAGTTTAATTGAATTTGAGAGCTGGGACTAAGTGTGCGTTACATTGGATTGTAAGACCAACCAGTCTCCTTTACCACGCCTCCTTAGCTCGTTCCGCATGCCATGTTGTACCCCCTGGGTTCCCAGGAAGGCCAACCTCATATCCCCGATTTAGACCACAGACAAATGTTGACCCTTGGGCTTTAGAAAGAACTTCATCACATTGGCATCGTGTTTTGCGGTCCGAGGTTGTAAATCAACCAAAGTTCCCCGCAGACTGTGATAATTTTCATTATAACATGTGATGTGGGGCTACGGATTAGAGCTAATTTATCACAGGGTAGACATAACTATATAAACGTGTTATACGTCATGTGTTTTATAGTGCTTGTTCCATGTTATGTATCACTATGCACGACATGTTCAATAGAATGGTTGTTATTGTGTGATAGTGACAAGAGGACCATAAGACTGTATGAGTTGTCATCCGTGCTTGTGGCAGGTCTTGTGGCAGGTCTTGTGGCAGGTCTTGTGGTAGGTCTTATGCATGACAACAGCTTTGCCTTAAAACACAGGTTGTGCCAGTCAGAGACTCTTGTAACAGTACCCTGCCTCACAAGGTGACTGCGATATCCCAGACCTCCGCCTGATGTCCGTGGCCACAGGCGTGTCTGGCACTGACCTCGGGGTGTCAGACCCCCTGCGTGCCTGGCAGTGTGGTTGGTGAGACCCACCTGTTGCCGAGTCAATGCTGCCTGCGATTCCTGAACGCGGAGATCTACAGTTATGCGACCACAGACGCGCAGCAGAATCACTCTGGCATGTCATCATGTCATACACCAGGAAGTGAGTGATATGACGGCAAGATTATTGAAAGCAAGAGGGAGAGATTTGAGGCATAATAGCTTACAGCAAATTGGTAGCTTTATTGTTTATTTACTTGTCTACAGCCTTCAGACCTTTTTCCTCTTACTCTATCACTCTTCCCCTGGAGCTGGGGTGGTTAAATTGCATGGCAGGTTCCAGCTCAAGGCTAAATTGAGCTCAAAATAGACACATTGCACAGCAAAATTTCTTAGAGAATGACATTTGTGTTTTTTAGCAGAATGTAACCGTCTAGTTTTTCAATTTGTGATACAGCATGTTTTTTGTTAGTTGACATATTGAAGTTTCTTCTTATCCACTAAACAGTTTTATAACAATTTGCCAGCTCTCAAAATAAAATCTTCTATTTTAACATACAGGTACAGTTCTAACCTTGAGCCAAGGCATACACTCACCTTTGGGCGCTTCCATTCAAATTCAATAGGAAATTTGTTGCTGTACCAAAGAGAGGAATCATTTGCAGGAAACAGAGGGTCTTCAAACAGGACATTCTTTGATACGTATTTGTCTCGCAATTCCAAGAAGTTCTTCAGGCGCTTGGCATCTTTGACAGCCTCGTTTCTGCTCAAAATGGCTGAGTAGATATTGTTGGGTGTGTAAGGGGAATCAGTCTCAGGTGATGCTTCAGTTTCCAAGGCCAGCTTCACAGACGTCTCCTCAACAATGGCCATTTTGGCTGCCCCTGAATCCGTCTGGGCTGTCCCCTTTGGTAAATCCGTTTCAGGCATTAGTCAAAAGTTCAAACTGATGAAAATGAGGAATTCTAAATTTCTGTGCCGGAACACAAACTTGCAAAACAGCCCCTATTAACTTCCCACTTTCTATCTTTCTCACTCTCTGTTCCTTCATGTGCTGAGAGAACATGCAATACCAAACACTCCCAATACCAAACCACAGTGATAAACATACACAGACACTTTCGCCTTTGCCTGTCTATAAATAGGCCTCTTGAAGAGAGAGGAGGGGGCCCCGTAAAAAGGACTACATCTCTGAGTATCGGTGTGGGATATGCTTGCTTGGGGACTGCAGGCTGGGTTGGGGAAGCTTGGCTTCACTACCAGGGACCATAAGATTAATTCCATACACTCAGATAGTAGTCCCACTCACGGTACTGGCTCTTTATCCAATATCAACAAATCTAAAACTGTCTTTGTGCCACTGTGGAAGGTGGAAAGGTCGCCGATATGAGCAGCTGCATGCAAATCCAGAACATTTACCCCACAAAGAGCAGAAGAAACAACTGAAACACACGGGCCACCAAGCCACAGGATATTCATACTGCTCTCCAGCAGACATAGACAGTGGCAAGCATCCTGACCAGGACAGAGAGGCACACACAATCGTGTTTCTCTTTCTCTCTCTCTCTCTCACACACACACACACACACACACACACACACACACACACACACACAGGTATTTTGTTTTGCTGTTCTTCTGGGAATCAACACACCATTGCCATTATTTCCCCAAACCCTAAACTAAAACAATGTACAGCAATGGGCAAGATCTGGTGTCACAATGGTAGTCCAGTGTTTCTGGCTACCATTCCACTGACCACGCCTGCTGGACACAGCCCACATGTGTTTATGATGTTTCCACCATATTATGGAGTTTTTCTTAGCCACTGTGCATCAACCCTGTAGACTGACCTTGTTGCTCTTTGGGGTTGCAGGTTAGATGTTTGTAAAACCACTTTGTGACAACTGCAGATGTTTAAGGGGCTTTGTAAAATATTTTTAAGAGAAAATAAATTTGATATATTTTATTGAAGATGTCATATCAATATTTATTTCTCTTACTGGGAGAAAATGGCTCTCGCCTAATCCCGATTGAATCCCATTTTTATGGACCCGACAACCCCACATCCAGCAAGTGTGTTTCATGTTAGTAGTATTCACACAATACCTGAATTTAAGTATTACAGCACCACTGTTGGTGTCCCCCTAAATAATTCTTGAGAAAATATCATTTAATTCTCCCCACCGAAATTGATATCAGATTTTCGCCCCTGGCTACATTAGGTATATTAAAGCAGGGAGGCGTCTAGGAGCAGGGTTGAGAAACACATTTTGAATATCCTGTTTCGTGTCGTATTTTATTTGTCAATTAATAATTGCGCTCTTGGACTTTGTATTTAGGAGTCAAGCATTTCGGAACTCCCTTCTGACCGCAATTTCTACTAACGTGTGCATACCGGATGTGACCAACAAAACTATGAAACTCGGAGCTTCGAACCCACCATACTGACCCCTAGAGGCGTTGAAACATGAAGGACCAGTCTTTTTCACCTCATGCTGTAGGAGTGGCTTGCTAGAACAACAACAGTATACCTGGCCAATCAAAACATATATTGTAACAATGTCTACAATGATTCATGCTTGGAGATGTCAATCCATGCTCTCAACGAATAGGGAAAACTCGGTAGGCAGTCTATGCTTCACTGCGGTGTCCGGCTTTGATTACTCACTGTTGTGATCTGAGTTGTCAGTCAGTGGCTGCGTAGCTGTTTATGTCTGTCGTCCTTATTTGACCAGTTTTAAAAAGATCGGTTTATAGTAATGTGTTGCTTTATAGTTATGCTTTTAAACGGTATTTCGTGTGGATTATGCTTTCTTTTAACTTAGGACTTCAATATTTTTTGCGACAACTAGCCAGGGTCTTGCTAGCTAGCTATTGTAACAATAGCATTTTCTCGTTAGCTCTGCCAGCCTAGCTAGCGAACGTTAACGACAAAGCTCGCACTGTGTGTATTTTATAGTTTTAGCTGGGAGCTCATGCTAATTCGTGTTGTTAACTGGTTAGTGGGTTTGATAACTGAGTAGTGAGACGTCAAATTGTGTTTTGGCTTGCTGATATCAATAAGCCGGCAGCGTCCTACACTAGCTACTGTAGCGACGTATTTACGGTTTACTAACGGTTGTTGGCTAGCTAATGTACAGTAGCAGTTATAACTGAGAGCTACATCGAAGAGTGATCAGGGAAAGTTAATAACAGACGGTACATTCTTATCAATTTATATTTTCACAATAATACAAAATACGTTTAGAATTGGATAGTACTCACACAGAACTGGCAACATCACACAAGATAGCACGGTAAGTACCTAGCTAGTTCTATGATCATGCTAACTATTTAATGTGTCTTTTTTTAGCCATGTAGTTAAGATGCTGTACTCAACCGTATATTGTGTCTTTCTAAGTTACAGCCTTTACTGTACTCCGTAGCACTGGAAGAGCGTTACTGGTACAATTAATCCTTGAATTAAAGGGACAATCATGTTCGTGGGCCGTATTAGGTTCAGCCCTGTTGTGAAAGTTTGACTCAGTTCGAGTGTACCTCAGTCCTTGACAAATAGGCGCGCTCTCACAGTCCTCTGTTATATTACTGCCACCTGTTAACACAACCGTATATTATCGACAGCCTCTGATATGAACACTTTGAGTGTGGCAATACCGTGTTGTTCGTGGAAGATGTTTAGTCTTAATGACACTTGAAACCCATGAGACGACAGTTTGCCTGGCTTTACAGCAGGCGGCCTAGCCTGACAGGAAGATGTCAGAGGGAGAGGGGAAGCAGGCGTCGGAGAGTGCCCAGGATGGGAAACCGGAATCTATGGTCTCTGCCCCTGCTGGTCAGAGTGTGTCCTCCATGCCCTCTCCGGTGTCCAGTGTGACACAGCCTGCCGCCACGGAGGACGAGGAAGAGGAGAGCGAGGACGAGTCCGAGATTCTGGAGGAGAGCCCATGCGGACGATGGCAGAAACGCAGAGAGGAGGTATGACAGTAGAAAGGTTGCCTTTTTTCTTTTTACAGTTTTTACTGTGTAAAAAAAAGTTTTTTAACGTGTCAATTTCAAATGAGGAGATTGATCGCGCAGCACTCTTCCTCGTTTTCAGGTGAACCAACGCAATGTCCCTGGGATCGACAATGCCTACTTGGCCATGGACACAGAAGAAGGCGTGGAGGTGGTGTGGAACGAGGTCATGTTCTCAGAGCGAAAGAACTTCAAACTGCAGGAGGTGGGTTTGGTGTCTTAGGGCTCGGGTGAAACCGAGGCGTTGGGCTGTGAGCTGTGATGATAATAATGATGTAAGACCCCTACTTGGCACATTGACAGCTCACAAGTGAACCACATTAACTAACTCGGCGGAACATGGCAGGGTTGCATGTTTGAATCCCACCAGGGACCAGTACGGGAAAAGCGATGAGGTGTTGGCTGAATGCCGTTTTCTTCATCGGCACTGCAGGGAGGCTGCGACTTAGTCATCTATAAAACGGACTTTGGCGTTTTGGTGATGTCATGATGATTGACCTTCATAGGTCACAGTTATTACATCATTAGGGCGCGGTTGAGGCTGCCAAATCACGACGGCTGGCGTTTCAAGTTTTATTTTTCCAAGATACAGAAAGTATTAGCAATTCTAGAAATCCCTCTCAATAATGAATTGCAACTGAAAAACACAATGAGAGATGGTCACAACACTAACTAAGATCACGTACAGATGAGTAGACATAGCAATTACAGAGTAAAAGTCAGGGACTTTTAATTTGTGCAGAATTAATAGTAACTGTTTCAATATTAATGAATGGTAAAGAAGTAGTTACAAAAGATAAGGATCCCAGCCAGAACAAAAAACCTAACAAACCCCTTGGGAGGACCTGTGATGCAAATGTTGATCACTATTAGTTTTGCGGTTGTTCTCTGCCCTTTAGGCCAAATTCATAGCAACATACTCTCTGCAAAGTCTAAACAAAACTATTGACTCTATGGATTACTGTATAATCATTATTCATCCTCCTGGTAGGTGCTGAAACCCTTGAGCGCACAACAGGAAACAAAGTTTTTCTCATTGGATGCGTCCCGCTGCTGTTGTCGACCTGTTTCGGTTCGTTCTCTTGCGTTTTGTTGCCAAATGAACATGCTTCTATTCTTGGTTCTTTTCCATACGGACTGTCTCTAAGCACTGGGCCGTCTGTTTGGACCGTGTGTGCTCAGTGTGGATTTGTCGGCTGCCTTCTGGGCGACGAGGCAACCTGCTATGTAATCATCTGTTGAGCATTGAGCCGAATGTTATTCCTTCTGTTAGAATAGTTGTGCGTAGTTTCTTCTCTACTAGAGAATGTATGAGTTGCCGAGGTATCGTTCTAATCTATTCACAAGGACAAACCTACATCTGTTTATTAAATGTTATTTTATAAAAAGCACGACATTCAGAGCTGCAGCCTAAAGCTTTATCTTTTGAATGTCAGGGACAAGGCTGGATCATATTTTGGGTAGTTGGAGCTTTGTCATCAGTTATTTGGAAAGTTGATCTAACTCTGCGAAATCATGCACAACTCCGGTGCTTATCAATGTTCAGTGACAGTGAACGTGATCCTTACAAAATGAATTGCTTAAAAAAAATGAAATAGCAAGACATGCAAACAACTTTTCGTCTAAACCATCTTTTCGTCTAAACCAACTTTTCGTCTAAACCAACTTTTCGTCTAAACCAACTTTTCGTCTAAACCAACTTTTCGTCTAAACCAACTTTTTGTCTAAACCATCTTTTCGTCTAAACCAACTTTTCGTCTAAACCAACTTTTCGTCTAAACCAACTTTTTGTCTAAACCAACTTTTTGTCTAAACCATCTTTTCGTCTAAACTATCTTTTCGTCTAAACCAACTTTTCGTCTAAACCAACTTTTCGTCTAAACCAACTTTTCGTCTAAACCAACTTTTCG
This sequence comes from Esox niger, assembly GCA_016801105.1. Classification (NCBI taxonomy): domain Eukaryota; kingdom Metazoa; phylum Chordata; class Actinopteri; order Esociformes; family Esocidae; genus Esox; species Esox niger. The sequence continues at coordinate 52,804 of JACXGJ010003405.1, forward strand.
TCTAAACCAACTTTTCGTCTAAACCAACTTTTCGTCTAAACCAACTTTTTGTCTAAACCATCTTTTCGTCTAAACCAACTTTTCGTCTAAACCAACTTTTCATACTGGAGACGGAAAGGGTCATCATCAGTGTATGCCTGATTGATTTCAAATGTGTATTTATGTCTTTCTTCATCCCTTCACTCTTGTCTGTCCTTTAGGAGAAAGTTAAAGCTGTGTTTGACAACTTGATCCAGTTGGAGCACCTGAACATTGTGAAGTTTCACAAGTACTGGGCCGATGTGAAGGAAAACAGAGCCAGGGTAAGGGAGGATTTCAATGCCAGTCTCCGTCAACTTACTATAAAAACAGAGCCAGGTTAAGGGAGGATTTCAATGCCAGTCTCCGTCAACTTACTGTAAAAACAGAGCCAGGGTAAGGGAGGATTTCAATGCCAGTCTCTGTCAGCTTACTGTAAAAACAGAGCCAGGGTAAGGGAGGATTTCAATGCCAGTCTCTGTCAACTTACTGTAAAAACAGAGCCAGGGTAAGGGAGGATTTCAATGCCAGTCTCCGTCAACTTACTGTAAAAACAGAGCCAGGGTAAGGGAGGATTTCAATGCCAGTCTCGGTCAACTTACTGTAAAAACAGAGCCAGGGTGAGGGAGGATTTCAATGCCAGTCTGTCAACTTACTGTAAAAACAGAGCCAGGGTAAGGGAGGTTTTCAATGCCAGTCTGTCAACTTACTGTAAAAACAGAGCCAGGGTAAGGGAGGTTTTCAATGCCAGTCTGTCAACTTACTGTAAAAACAGAGCCAGGGTAAGGGAGGATTTCAATGCCAGTCTCCGTCAACTTACTGTAAAAACAGAGCCAGGGTAAGGGAGGATTTCAATGCCAGTCTCTGTCAACTTACTGTAAAAACAGAGCCAGGGTGAGGGAGGATTTCAATGCCAGTCTCTGTCAACTTACTGTAAAAACAATCTCTGCAATATAACCTATGGGCAGTAAAACACCAAAGTGACTTCACTTTCTTTTTGACACAGTAGTTTTCAGGATACGTGTCTTTCCTCTTCAGTGATCTGTTAGATCTACTCATCTAGTGCCCGATTTTAGCTGCACACGCAAACTCAACTTTGCCCTTTTGTTAGAAACAAGATGTTTAACAGTTATATATATCCCCATCAAAGGTCATTTTCATCACTGAATACATGTCTTCTGGAAGCCTGAAGCAGTTTCTGAAAAAGACAAAGAAAAACCACAAGACGATGAATGAAAAGGTATGGATATGGGACAGGTGTTGATATGGGACAGGTGTTGATATGGGACCGGTGTGGATATGGGACCGGTGTGGATATGGGACCGGTGTGGATATGGGACCGGTGTGGATATGGGACCGGTGTGGATATGGGACCGGTGTGGATATGGGACAGG